>CAEFZX010002200.1:0-19826 GCA_903066825.1 Alfaro cultratus | reverse complement strand
CTTAGGCCTTCTAATGAGCCATCATTTGATCCAGGTGCGTTAAACCAGGGACAGAACTAAAACATGCAGGATGCCGGCCCTCGAGGACCGACTTTGGGCACCCCTGTCATAGACAGTTACCTTTCTTTCATGCCAGGATCTTTGCCCTTCTCTTCACTCCTCTTGTGTGTCTTTTATTTATTTATTTTTTTTGGTTTCTCATTCATGACATGCAAATCTGTGCCAGTTTGAACTAAATGTCAAGCTTGATTAGTCACACAAAAAGGTTCTCCCTCATCTTGCTAAAATTCACATGTACTGCCAAGCTTTAAGTTAAATAATAGAAAGTAGATATAGCTACACTGCAACTCCATATACAAAATGCCTTGAGGAAACATGTTAGATATATTTGCTAACTGTAATGTTGGAAATCTCCATCCACAACCAAATGGGATTGCTTCCAATTGTTCATATAAAAAACAGTCAAACTAAAGTAATTTGTGAAAATTCAAATGTCAATTTTAGAAACTAACGGCCTTTCTAAAAGCTGCTAGAATTAATGTATCCACACGCTTACTTTCATCAAACTCTACGCTTTTGCCACAGAAGTCATTGAGGTAGAAAATCAAAGAGAGATTTAACTAAAAGAGCAGCTACTTGTTTATGGGGTTTTGAGATATAAGGGGATATTATTGTAATTCTGTTTATATGCAATGTAATGCAAAAATGTTTGAACAACTACTGTAATTATGCTAGCTAAATCTAATTTACAAAATAATATTTTTAATTTATATTTTGTATCACTTAAATATTTAAAATCACCAATCAAATTTTATTTTCGGATCTAAGCGAATACAAATGCTAGTTTTAAGATGATCAATTTCTGGGGAGAGCTAGCCAAACTGAACTGGTTATTTGTGGGAAGAACATTTTTGCCAACATTTTCACACAAAAAAAACCAAACATACTTTGCAACCTAATTAGTAGCCTCATTCACTTGAAGCCTCAAAAGCACCCTTTTTACGATGTCTGACTAAATTGATTTTTTAAGTTTAATGACTAATGCCCATAACATTTTGTTTGTGTGCTGAAAAAGTAATTGGAAATAACAATGAGCAAATGCTTTGGAGAAACGTTCAGCTATGGTTCCAAATGCTGTTTGTTCAAGTGGTTTCAGAGCTATTGTTGCTTGTTCCGCTTCTCGCTCAAATATATTTTTAAGAGTTACTAGCTCTTGAGAGATTTTACATCCATCTATCTACCCGTTGTTTGGCCCAGTCATTCATCCATCTAATCATACGTCCATTGGTCATAGTAGCCCTGATTCAACAAAACTTTTTGACATAGAAGTTGTATACGAAATTGACTATAAATAAAGGTTAAACAAAATTATTACAAATGTAATATTCAATATGTTGTGCAGTTAAACCCCAAATCATTGATACTCCTGACAGATTTAGGTTTGGAATAACTTTTATTTAAACCAAAAGTTTATTTCTGAAAGAAAATGAGAGGCGCTTCTCAAAACATAATACAGAATTATGAAAAGAGTAAAATATTTGCGGAAAATAATCTCTATTTTTTAAGATCAGAAATTGTCTACATCCTATTTGATAATCAATGGAACAACCTTTATTTGTACCACAGAAGTCAGAGCCTTCTTATAATTGATGACCAGCTATTTGCATGACTCTACAGCTACTCTGATAATTTGATAATTAATGGTGGGCTCCAATCCTTTGAGATTGAAAGGCCTGATCTTTAGCTACTTCCATAGATTCCCAATCAGGTTTTTGTTTCAGATCTAAGCAGTTAAATCATATAAGTTATTGTTTTAAATGTTTCTGGAGGTATTGTGAAGCTGTTGTTTTTTCACATAAAGTTATTCAATAATATATAGCAGAGTTATATATTTGTGACTAGATTTATTATTCTTATGAAATTTGGTGGAAAACGACATCCACTTGAAAAGCTTGTTTTCTTCAGGCAACATGTTTTTAAATTAAAAAGCAAAACAAAACAAGCAAGTCCTGATCAAGAGGTAAATGGATGTGAGTGAGTTATCTGGAGTTAAATTAACTCAAGACTCAGACTTTTTTTTTTTTTTTTTTACCTTTTGGAGTAAAAAATATATTTTGAATATTGTGTCATATGAAACCAGACATGTCAGAGAGCTTATGTTTGATTTTTTTGTGGTAAAAAGTGCAACTCTGGTGGCAGATTTCTGCTACCCTGTTCATGCTGCTGGACCAATCAGAAACATCTATCTAATTTGGGCTGGCAGGGTGGAACAGGCCTTTGAATTGGCAAACACTGCAGCATTTAAAGAGTTGGATGGTCATTTCAAAATGTACAAACATGCTGTAATTTGTTTGCATTTTTACATTGCATCATCAGGTATACTGTGTATCTGATTTGCTTCACGTCTACTCTGTGCTTGCTGATAGCGTCTAGACATGTTCTTGGTTTGAAAAGAATTATTAATTAAAGTTGTGGATGTGAAGATATTCAGATTCTAATGAGACATATACAGTCTAACTCAAATACTGTACATAGGATGCTGTCTGTAAATTATTAACAAGCCAGAGTGGATGTAAACAAGTGTTCATGAGGCTTTCAACTCCAGTGGCACTTGTGTTTAACATTCCTGCTCTCTATTCGCCTGCATTGGCCACAGAATAATTACTTCCAAGTAGTTAACAATTATGAGCCCGACTCTTGGAGGAAGGTGAAATTATGGGAAGCTATCAGCACCGTGTTGAGAAACACTTAAAACTTTGGGTTTACATTTCAAAATATAAACCCAGATCTTGACAGCACCAGCTGACAAAACCACAGTTTATAATTTCTTGGTGACAAATTGCAATTTCTCTGATGTCTGCACAGAACTTGTGTGTAATCCAATGAAGGGTAAACTTTTGTATTATTATTGTTATTATATGAAAATTTACAGTCTTGTTCCCACTGGCAGTAATTCTTTATCCTAAACCACAATAAAGGTTAATGATGATGCTGGTTTATATCCATGTTACTAAGCCAAATCAAAAAAGGAATCAACAAATACCTCTGCTTTAGGCGCAGCACAGACATTAATAGGATGAGCACAGACTGTGCACCCTCTGCTTGTGTTTGGTGAAGTCAATACTTCTGGCGGTTGTTTGTTTGATTGTATGGTTGATTGTGGCTGCTGGTGTATGGATATATCTGTGAGTCAGATGTCTGAGGGTTGTGTCTGTTTTGCAGATGTGATGTTTACTGCCTGAAAACAAAAATTTGGCAGCACTTTCCTCCAAAAGTATAATTAGCTCTGTTGTGATTGAATTCTGAGTCATAATTTTCATCATGGCTCTACGACTATTACTATTACTTTGGATTGTGATATTTGGATGGCAAATATGACAGTATGAGAAGGGAAACAGCAGCTCTCTTCTAGATTTCCATTCTGTAGGTACTATCTTTTCTAAGATGTTCTTAAAACACAGGATGTGTGGAACCTTAAGAGTCTCCATGATGTCTTGAAAATTGGCTGTGTTCTCTCATCCAACAATGTAGCTCAAATTGCTGAACACATTTAAGCTGCTGCCACTCCTGTAACTATCTTTCCATGTACGTATGTTGACATTTTGAGAAATACACATTACGTCGGTCTAAACACAAAGAAACAAAAGGACAATTTGCACAACTTGAGAAATACTCCAATTCTGAATAGTAAATGTTTATTAGGATCAATAGTGTGGATACTGTGTTTTACGTCTTTGTTCTTTACTTCTCTGCGATGTCTCCGCCTTGTTAAAGACAATTTATTTTGAAGTAACTGACCCCAGGTAGTCAGGTAATTATTAAGAACGTGATGCCATTTGGACCACATTTTAATGTAACATTGAGAAGTGAATCAAATAGTAAGTGATGTTATTATTGGACACTCATGAGATCTTCCTTTTCCATCCTTCTTCACTTCCCCTCCTTTCCTTCCTTTCCTTTTGCTGATGTTCTTTATTTGGTCCTTCCTTTCTTCTCCTTTTTTTCTTCCATCTCATCCTCCATCCTCTATCCTTCTGTCTCCTTCCCTTTATAATGCAATAGTTTCTACATGGTTTGTGTTTAAAGCTTGACCTCGTAAGAAGTGTCTGTAGTAAATTCTTACTTTTACACTTAAAATGGTCCAAAAATATGAACCAAGAGGTTTGATAAAATAAATTCCTGAAAAAGGAATTCCTTTTTTAAGTACATATTTTCCAGGTATACATGAAAAATAACTAGTTTGGCTATCTGCAGCCATAGCTGGCTATTGCTTGCACACTGTGTTAATAAATGGGGAAGGAGACAGAGGTTATGTAAAGTCAACTTTTTTGAGCTTTATATCAGATTATTAGGTTATTCATTCATCAGAGACATGTTTGAAGGGACTTTCAGTATAAGAATAAAGTGATCGGAAAATTTTGTGGTTTAAAATTTTGGTATTCCTTGATACTTTTGGCTGACCCATGCTTATCCTCTGCATCCCACTCTTCCTCACTGATCTGAAATAGGAGTTATTAATCACTGGCTTCTATAAAGCCATGTTTTATGTTTCTAGTTTAGTCAGTTTTATCTGCAGTTGTTCCTTCAAAGAACGTGGGACCACATTCTATCAGTAACCAGACACATTCTGGCAGTTCCAACAAGCTCACTTTTTTTTCTCCAAATGTGCATTAAGCCTCCCACTTGGATGATTTGTTATGGCGTCTTTGCTCAATAATCAGCTGGATCAGCCCTCTAAGATGAAAATGCTCATCCCACAGAAACATTTTGTGAGGCTCATGTGACGTTGCATAATTTTATTTTTAAACAGTAAAACATTCCAGCAAACAAACGACAGAAACCAGACTGCTGGAACCTTTCTGCAGCGGAGTATAGCTGGCTGAAATAAATTATCACTCAAAGACTGAGTTGTAGCTTTTGGGAAATATAAGTTTCTTATTATGAACTTGCTCTTTTCTCCAAAAGCACCATGAGGGGTCTTCAGAAAGATTATGTTGTATAAATGACACAGTTTCACAAAACTGGTCCGGACGTATTGCTTTATGTCACCTTCTCAGAACATCGCTGTTTATGTAGTCTGAAGGTCATGTCTCCCCTATGTGGAGTTTGGCAAAACTTTTGGTACTGCTGGAAAAAGGTCAGGTCAGATGAGGTGTTTACTCATGTTTCTCTTATCGCTGCAGTTAGCACACTGATCCCTGTTTGTTTCCATTTCAAATGCATGTCGTACATTCCAAGGAAATGACAAAACTATTGGGAGAAAACAAAAACAGGGTTTTGGGGAGAAAAAGATTTACTTAAAACTGTAACTTTCCTCCGCATTTCATGCCTGAAACCTGTTCAAGAGTAGATTGTTATCAATGCACTTGGGGGATTCTTACGGTTGTCACTGATGGTTTGCATTTATGGAGAATTATCTGTGCGGCAGCTCTGGCCTGCATGTCGTGTAAGTTAGCTTTTTGTAAGACCTCCTTTTTTGTGTGTAAGTGCTTGAATGTGTGTGCAATTAAAGTTAAGTGCCAGGGCCATTTCTGCAAAGCAGGGTTTGTAGGCCATAATATGTTCAAAGCCACCAGCTCAACCGCAATGAAACAATTAGAATCACTGAGCCAAACTGCTGGTCCCTAATGGCTTTCTGCTCCTGGGCATGAGTGATCAAGACTTACCCAAAGCATAACCAACTGAGCATGAGGGCACCACTGTTCACTCATTGTCTGCAAAGTCAATAAAGCAACAAACATTTTCTGAGCTTGTTTCTGTTTAAGTTCTCGGGAGTGAATCAAATTTCCACCTGTTGGATATTAATGTCTTGCCTCTAAATGCGTTGCTGTTCAACCCGACTCATCTCTTTCCAGAATTTTGTCCTGAAAAGTCTGATCATTTCCAACTGACAACAAAATTACAGTAAATCCTATTTTTGAAATCATTATCTATTGAGTAATATTTTCCAGAATACTGTCTTTGCTGCATCAAATGTACCAGAATCTGCGAAAAAAAAAAAAAATCTAATAATTTAAAAAGCTCCAATCCAACAGTGTTATTTATGGTAAAAGTAAATAACAAATGCATACTGGGCCTAAACTGCTTTTAGATGGCAGAAATTTGCTGGAGCTGCTCCAACAAGTTGTTTTACGGTGGGATGAAAGTTTTTTTTCTCTCTATCTGACAGCTTATTTCCAACATCTGAGTCTCGTTAGAGCTGTTACACAAAACAACAAGATTGCAGGGCAAGGCAATGAAGAGATCAGTGAGAAACTGATAGATTTCTCAACATTTGCTCAGCCATGATTTGTTTCTGCCATTATCACAGAGCAATGATTGTACGGTGCATTGACAGAACGGTCAGTGGGATGGGCTGTGTGTGTGGCTGTGTTGTCAGTTTGCGCCCCAAGCTCAAGCCACAGAGTCACTGAGCAGATGTTTTTTCTCCTTTTCTCAGTCTGGCTCCAATGCCTGGCATTTTTCATCTCTCATTCCCACTCCTTCATTCTTTTCTCTGCTTTCTTCTCATGCTGGACTCTTCTGCAGCAAGTTTGTTCATAGTTAGCTCAGTTTACCAAACATACTGTGAACTGCTGCAAACCAAAGCAGAGCTACACATCACTACAGCAGCAGCAGCTTTGGAATAGTATTAGCAATTGAGTAACAAATAGTCTCTAAATTAATTAAATCTGGAATGATATTTTTAAGGCTGTGCCTCTCTTTTTCTCCCTTACCTGGCCTGACATAGCCGATGAGCAGTTAGTTTTTTTTAGTTCATTATACATGAAATATTTCTTCAGTTCACTGTAACATTACAAACCTTTGTCCAGAGATACTGTATGTTGTCAGGACATGCAGCATCAAATTAAAGAAATGATTCAGGATTTTTAAACTTCGGCTACATTAAAAAGGAGTACATTAGAGATCATGAAACTTCATAAAGCCTTCAGATTAGCTCAAGACCAGTTTCTATAGAGCTTCAAGGAATCAGCCTTACATTACCAAATTAGGTTGGTTGCAATTAGGTTGGTTGCACTGGTATTATAGATGCTACCGCTGAACTCTCATGCTGTTTCGATCTGTTCACTGGAATAACAAATCCTGCCTGTCTGTCTGGGTTGGGCTGTTTCCAGAAGAGCTGCCCTGGCCTGACAGCATTGTGAAGTCTAAAGTTTGATGAGGAGTGACATTTGGGGCTGTTTTTCAGAAGATGCCATCAGCCCCTTTGCAGTTCCAATAAAAGGCATTTCTACCGGTTCAGCAAATCAAGAAATATTTGCAAGTCCCAATTTTCCAATTTCAAACATTTGAAAGGTTCCGAAAAGCAATGAATAAACTGATGTGATGTTTTAAAATAAGGTTGTGGTTGCTTTTTATTCAATCCCAGGAGGTAATACCAGTTTATTTATTTTTTCATAAAGAGAGAACTGAAACTCAGCATTTTTCCTGCCTGATTGCAGTCATTTGCTTCTTGATAAACATGACATTTCTGTCTGTGTACATTTGTGAAAAAAAATTATTTGAGGCATTTGACCTCCTTAAAGATATTTTAATCTGAAAAATTGGAGATGCACCAACTTCTTGTTCCTTTTTATGTGAACTTGTCAGCACTGTTGAAACGGGATTTAATTTCCTCTCTGAGATTTTGAATGTCTGCACAATGAGACGCTCAGAGGCGGTGGAATGTTTCATCAGTGGGGTACATGATTATAAATTCTCACATGGCACTTTTGCAACTTGTTTTACTCCACTTTTGTCAGAATCCATGTTTTTCTGTGTTTATTTTCGAGTTTTCTGTGTCTTCTGTGCTCTCCGCGTTGTCCTGTCTCCCCTTGATTGTTCCCAGGTGTGTCTTGTTCCCTTGATTGCCTCCTTGTGTATTTAGTTCCACCTGTGTCATTTGTTCTTTGTCGGGTCCTCGTCTGATGTCAGTTTGTCTGATGTTACCAGTCTGTTACTTTGTCCATTTGTTTGCCGTGCGCTACCTGTAGTGAGTCCTTTGTTTTCTGCTCAGCAGTGCTGCCACGGTTGTGGACTGTTTTCCCCTGGTCTGTCATTATTAAATCCTCATCAACATTCATCCTGCCTGGGTCTCTAGCGTCTGCCTCACCACCTCACCACACCACTTCATGACAACTTTGTCCATTATTATTTGGGATGCTGGATCTGTGTGTGGCTCAAAAGATGGTGATTAACATCCACAGGTTATGCTAATGCTGAAGTTGTGCTGTGTTGCTCAGGTAATTTGGTTTACGGTAGAGTAGATTTGCTTGCTTTTACAAATACGTGTTGTTCCAGGTTTTTTCAATTGTAACTTCAACTTGGGCATGTATTGTGATTGAGAAAAAGATTTTGTTCCAAGATTTTTTGCCTAATCCACCAAACAAGACCAACTGTTCAAAATATTCAACAAGAATCAGCCTCTTTATTCATTTATAAAATAAAATCAGAAACATATATGATTTTCTTTTCAATTAACTATAACTGATAAATTCAACAAAATGTAACTCACTGAAGTTTGCTCTTAATCCCTGTTTCAGTTTGTACTAAAAAGAAAGTTCATCTGCTAATGTGCATTGGTTCTTTAGAAATTCTTATTACACTGGACTTTATCTTAAAAATGTCAAACAACCTTGTGGGAGAACCTTCCAGAAATCAAACGATGTCCAATGTAAGACTCTCAATTACAGTGTTTGTATTTTGCAGGACTGCAATGAAAAGTGCTGTCCACGGTGCTGAATGGTGACAAGAGTTGACACTATTTGGTCATCTATTACCTAAGAATATAAACACACCATGCTTATACACCTAATAAAGTGCTTTGATAACTGAATTGTTTAGGCCACTTTTCAAAGCCCGAAGACCTTCAAATTAGGACTTTCTTTAGGCCTGCACTCATTTCAGTTCATTTTTAAAAACTTTGACCTACATTTCCTCTGATTTATATATTCAGTTAATCAGAAAAATAAAATTATCCCAAAAAAAATCATTAGTTCCAGCTCTGTTCTTTAGTCATACGTCCATGAGACCCAATAAAAAAAGTGAAAAGCAGCTGTTGTGCATTAGCAGTATTTTTTGGAATCTTTTGCCCATTACATTAACTCAAAGTTATTCAATAATTTATCATCATTTCACCATGGCATCTTTCACAGTGGTTGTTCTTTCACCAAATCGACCTGTCAGGTCATTCTCTGCCATGTGCAAAGTCAGGTTGTTTTGCGCGAACCAGAAGGCTAAGGTGCTGACATAAGTGACAGATTGTTGGCTGCGCCCAACATCATCTATTCTAAGTTGAGTTACTCCTGCAGAGAAAACTACTTACTGACCTTACAGTAAAAGTAGAAGACTTTTTTCCTTTTTCTTGGTTAATAGTTTGCACATGCATTCATAGCAGAATGATGTTAAACTGAAAAACTCACAGGAAGATGGGTGTGATAACTCAAATCTGTCTGCAGCATACTGTGGACCATGGAGAAACTAAAGAGAAGAGAGAGGAAAGTGGAGATACGGCTGTTGTCTGACAATGTGAAAAAGGAAATTAAACAATGCTGGAACCAGACAGCAGACCTGGATTCTTCAAACCTGCAGTATAGCAATACAAATCCAACATAACTTTAATTAAAAAGAAACTTTTTTTCTTTTTTTTCAAAAACAATATCTGAAATAATCCAGGTAAAACAACCTGTTAAACACTTCCTACTAATTTAATTTGAGTCATGCAGCTTTTTCAAACTTTTTCACACTACAACTACAGTTTCCACATATTTATTGGAATTCTTGATGTATATAGATGAATAGATTTGTCTCCTAGGATAGTAAAAGCCATAGATTGTGTTATATCTTTGAGATAGCATGAAATTATATATTTCCATAAGCACATATATCATCTGCTTAATTATCATATTGTCAGCTGGATTTATGTGCCCATCCTCAAAAACACTACTAGATCTTGCTATTTCGCAAGAATGTTTATAAATCCTAGTTGTAACACTTCCAAATTACATGTGTGATATTCTCTGTCAGCATTTGGACTCAAAATATTAAAATTCGGAACACAAAAAACTGAGGATCAAATATTTACAGGAAAAGATGTTACAATTGGAAAAAAATAAAAAATCACCAAAGTAGCTCAGAACGATTTTAAAGTGTGTTGGAGGGGGAAAAAAAGTTCTATATCTTTCAAAAGTATTAATTGTTTTTAACACAATAAATATTAATCAAGCGCAACAAAAGGAGGGGAAATTCGAGATGAAGTAATGGCTTTCTTTTTTTTCCCTGTTGGTTCCTGACCTACTCTGGGGTTTAGTCTGGGAAGGGGTGGAGACAGAAAAAAGGGGGAAGAGAGAGGAGGAAAGTCAAAATGAAGTGGGACAGACCCTTCTCCCACCACCATTACCATGCCACACTCCCCCACCACACATACTTACAAATCCACATTTACATGTGGACACACACTTGTACACACATGTGCGGGCGTGTGTGTGTGTGCAACATGCTCTTCAAAGCCAAGTGGTTTTAATAGACATCCAATTAGACGAAGACATCTGGGGAGCTGCTGTTGCAGATAAATAAGGTGAAAGGAAGACAAGATTCAGTCACCTCTCTGAAACTCCTGAAGATCAGGGGAAAGCCGCTGATAGAGGCAGCAGCAAAGAGAGGTGGGGGCCTAAAGAAAGAGGGAGTCACACATGGGAGGAAAGAGGAGAGGCAACACAGCGCTCCTGCATTCAGACTCTGAGAAGCAAGGAGAGAGGACAGACCAGGAGCTTAGCTCACTGACAGACGCATAACAAGAGAGGGGAGAAAGACGAAACCAGTGAGGGCTTGGTTACAATCTCAAGTAACTTCAAAACGAGCTCAGGCACAAAAAAGAGAAACAAAGGAGGAAAAGAAGACAAGAAAAAGTCTGGGTTTCTAGATTTTTTAGGGAAAAAAAAAAACTTGCCCTCTTTGCCTGGATTTTTTTTTTGTTTTGACATTCTTAAGAGAAGCATCAGATTTTTTTTCTCCAATTATTCCTTTTCAAATGCTTTAAGTGTTTTACTCATTCTCTTCTGCCTCTCTCCTGTTCTTCGTGGACTTGAGGATATAAATGGGACTTATGCTTATGAGATAGATTATAGATAACATTGCAACATATATATTAATAAAGTTATAATTTGTGCTTTTCTGTTGAAGGATTTGGAGCAAAAACCTCCTGTTGTGAGGTGATCTTAGATTTGGATATTGACACTTTCCAGAAAAAGGGGGACAGCAACCAAATCAGCTGCAGCACCACCAGCAGCTGATCCTTCATCATTCTTCAAGCACAGGAACTGTAGCTCTTCTGCTAAAAGCCCTGCTCTGATCCACTGCCGTCAGACTGTTTTCACCCCAGTTGTTCCACAGGTTTCAACACCTACTGTCCCAGAGAGATTGCGGGTTCCCAGGCAGAGGAGGTCTAGTTGGTGGGTCAGGGGGGGGTTCTCCCGCTCTCTTTCCCTCTCCCTGCACCCAGCTCAGCATGCCCCAGCCCCTGAGCTCCTCCACAGCTCTTCCAGCTCCACTACCATGTGTAGATGGACAGTGACACAAGGTGCACCGGTCGCCTGGTTCTCCTCCTTCCCCTGCTACAGACCTCCATCACTCTTCTTGCCGCTGACTTTCCTCCTGCTGCTCCTCTTGCTCGGACCCTGCGCTTCATCGACAGACTCTGAAAAGAACCATGCATCAGAGGGGACTCCTACGCCACCTTGCTGGGCGCCACTTCGCCCATCGTCTGCAAGGTTGCCACGGGCGACAAATGTGTCGCTATCGTCTGCAACGGTTGTCGGGCGACACGTGCGAAGCAGCTACAAGCATCTTCAAGGAGATGTGCGCAGGAGGAAGCTGTTCTCCTATCAGAAATTCTTTCTTCGCATTGGCAAGGACGGAAACGTCAATGGCACCAAAAGAGAAGATGATCCATATAGTAAGTTAAAGTTTATTTCTTATGGCATATTTTTGACTTTTACTTAATGGCCCAAATAATACTCTTTATCAGTACTTATGCCCAGTGAGTTTTTAATAAACTGTTTTGGTAAAACTTAAAGGTTATGCTAAAGCCACCAAACACAAAGCTCCGACTATCAATGGCCAAAGACACAGAGGTTTTTCTTCTTTCTTCTATCTCATGAGTTTATCTACAAGGAATGAGATTTTGTGTTTCTTTTTTGGAGCAAGAGTGAACATTGAGACAGGTGACTGGGCAAAAGAACAAATAACCGCACTGCATGCTTCCAGCCATGTGCGGAGGCAGAGCACATTTGTCTAACTACAAAGAGCTTGGTAGAAGAAAGCTTGACAGAAGAAGAGCAGGAAGGAAAAAGAATGAGAAGAAAAAAAAAACTAAAACAAGTAAGCCAAGCAGATAAAAACAAAGAAGGGGAGATGATCCACTGGAATCAATTAGAAATCGCCCAGAGAAAGTTCTTCGTCTTTGATGGGAAATATCTGAAACGGCTATTACCAAACCCCATGGGGAGAATGACAAGTCCACTTACTCCTTGCTGCTATTGTGTTGCAGCTCTAATAGTAGTGGGCATATGCTAAGTTTGAGGTTTTACTGATTCAGATGTAAAGTGATCTCTGCCTCTCTCTCTGAATGTGCATATTCTGGGCTATGAAATATGATTTAACCCCCATTTATCCTGAAAGGGGTCAGTGAGAACACAGGATTATTTGTCAGTTCCTCTTAGCTTCACATTTGTACAGCTGTCCCACTTCGCACTGGTTCCAGTCTTTGTCTTGCTCTGCCAAGATACTTCCCTGACATTTTTACTGCTGGTTGTGTGAAGTTATACCTGATAAAGGGTGTCATGCATGCCCCGAACCAAGTGCCCAGTTGCACACCAACATATCTAAATACTTCAAACCTTCACCATGCGAGGCTTATCACAACCAGTTATGGTTGATTGAGAGCAGAAAATCAGCTGTTATCATTCTGTCCTCCAAAACTTTTATCTCATAGTTAAACACATCTGGAAGTTCTCCAAGACTGCCAGAGGATTTTGGCCTCTGAGCAGCTCGGAGTAACTCCGCAGCCTCAGGGCACACTGACAGTAGTTGTTGAGGGAGAACAGAAAAGTACTCCCACACTTACCTACCCCAAATTCCCCACCAAGTTTGCTGAATCCGACACACAACATCTGATAAACAGAGAAAAAATATTTTTACTTTGAATACTGTCCTGCTGCTTTAAATCATCTTCATTTTTCTTAATCTCAGTCTGTCTGTACGAGTCATTCCAATTAGAAATACACCGGTCAAGATTGTGTTTCTGTGGTTACAATTTGGCTATATTAGGAGCAGGTACTTCGCGCTGCTGTGTGAGAGATACCATAGTAAAGACATTTTACGTCGTTGATTAGCATACTTAGTGGGAATAAAGCCGCTGTCTCCGTTTATTATCCCAAGAGTGTAGATCCTTCCCTTACCTTTGAAATATGACAAATACCTGGCAACATTTGAAACAGCTGAAAGCTCAAAATGATATAACTTTTGAATAGTTTGTTCAGTCTTCTTGTTGTCTGCTTTAAGTCTTGCTTTCCCTCAGTGTCTTGCAGCCTGGATAAATCACAGACATAATGGAAATTGTTTATTTTTTAGAAACTTACTACATTTCTGTCACATCAGCGATACAGAAACATCTGAATTTTAATACGAAGCGAGAGCCTCCACAGAGAATGTTGATGCTTCATCCCCTGATTGGAAAAAGCTTTTGTTTTGAGTTCACAAACAGCTGGTTATCCATCAGGCCCAATCAAGGAGCCAATTGCTTTGTGCATCTCTACTTGTGTTAATATAGGTCTTTATCTCTCATACACATGTCATAGGTCTCCATGCATCTGACTCTGGGACTTTTGGAGAATATGCCTCCCCTGCTGGGAACACACAGACACACATGCATGCAGCTGAGCAGAGAGGGGCCATTTTTGCACATGGCCTCCATATGGCAAAGCCCACTTTTATTAGGACCAGGGCCAGTGTGAATATGTGTGTGCATGTGTTTGTCTGTGTGTGCCACTCAGACACCAAGTTATTGCCAGACATGGCTGAAGGAATTTCAATTAGCGTCTCTTCCTCCCTCCCTTTGCCTGCAGTGCTCTCTGACACACTCATGCGCATGTATGGATGGTTTTACACACACATGCATGGAGCTCTGCCATCAGGCTGCAACATGTCACTGACTATAATGGCATTAGAAAGGCAATTAATCAGACTGAAAAGCTCTTACATGTCAGTATAGTAGAAAAATAGTAAGCACAGTCTAGAGAGTGAGAACCATGCTGCAGGTCTTCATTCTTGTGGATTCAGTCAGGTTTTGTGTCTGCGCACAAGCTTGATATATAGAGATATGCGCACTTCTTTTCTTTTTTCGCATGAGCTCTGAACAAATTGCACCCTTCAAAGTAAAGCAAACAGAGCGTAACTTAATTCTGCTCCCTTGTCTTTGAACCTGAATGTGGTTTTTCACTTCCCATGTTTCATGTTATTCACTCGGTCTCTCTTGCTCAGGAGTTTGCGCACCAACAGGTTTTGACCACACTTGCGTGTTTGTTTTAACATTTCAGATCATAACATTGTTCGTGTACACTGTGATGATTTCATAGCTGATAGAAGCAAAACAACGGCTGCACACAGAGCAAAGAAACAAATTGCTTGTTTGATGCAGGTTTCTATGGGGCTCTCATTAGAAACAAATCATCTCTTCCTTTTTAATTGGACAATTAACAAAAATTGGAGTCAGAGGCAGATTTCCTGATATGGGCGATATGGCTCAGGTGACACTGACTGTGGGGGGACCACAGGGAGAAAAAGTTGTTTTAATTGAGCCCCAAAGGAGCATTTTGAAAACCCAGGGAGATTCCTTAAATTACACTTTTAGATTAATTAAACTTTTATTGTATAGTTATCACACATCATTAGGGCTACCTCATATTAATTATCTGTCAAGATCAATTTATATCAGACCAGTGGTTAAAACTTGAATACTTTTACTATTGTGATTTTTCCCCCGTCTTGTTGAAGGGGCAAGCTGTGCTGTTTCTTTTTAAGGGGAAATGTGACTCCCCACCCAGGGAGTCCCTGCCTGGGGGGCGCCATTAGCACACCTAAAAAGTCGGTTGCTTTCCATTTACTAAGCTTGCTTAATTACCTGTCTAATCCACGGAGAGAAGCGACCACCTTGTGTTTTGCAATGTGTTAGCACTCAGTCAAATATGCCTTTGCACTGTGGCTGGCTAATTATGCTTGGACTTATGATCCAAAGCATTCAAGTCTGTGTTTAAAGGGCCATTTCAAAGATTTTTTTTTTTTATCTGTTCCCAGCTTAGAATCCTAAATATTTATAGGTACTATAAATTAGTCTTATTAGTGAATTTTCTAGAGCACAGATATAGACATAACGCAATTCATTTTCAATTCCTAATATGTCTGATAGAATGCTAAAGTTACTGTTATTTTTTTAATTGTGTTCATTGGTGAAGTGGGATCAGAGAGAGAGAGAGAAGAGGAGGCGGTATGCTTACACTGGGTTTGTGACTGAACAAACCCAATGACCTTATTTCCAAACGGTCCACCTGTTCAGGACGTTCAAAATGATTAGCATGGAAGTTCGCTCAAGAATGGCCATCATTAGACCATGGCAGAGGTGACGAAGATGTTTTAACTCCAGGGATGAGGCTCCCTAATGCAGTCGAGCCAGTCTGAGTATGTCAACATGGCGGCACATAATTCTAGGTTTAGTCTACATTATATAAATTTGTGCTCTCTGCTTCTTATCGTGCTTTTCTATTTACCCTGATTTGCTCTGTGCTCATCTATTCATCTCACCTCATAAGTCCCTCGCAATGAGGCACTCTGGTCTCCATGTGGATGTCTTGAGGGCGCATCAGGATGTGATTAGCATTGATCCTGGCCCTGACCAAAAGGCAACAAAACTGTCCTTGTTCTCCTTCCTCCATGTTGTCTACAAAGCTGCCACATTTCATTCACAGACAAACAAATAAGGCAATAAAACAGTTTATGGCTGTTTGAAGTTTGACCACAGTTTGACTTCATTGCAGCCACTCGGACAGTGAATATTTGCTCCACTGATTAACACACCGTAATGTGGATTCATATAAAGAAAGGTGCATTCTCTTTTGAGTTTTAACTTTTTTAACTTGTGTTTTTGGCACTTTTGTGGCTTTAAGATGCCATTTAAACATTCCCATTTGTAAATGATTAATTTGGACTTGAACTGTATGCAGCTCAATAATATTTTATTGACCATTACAGCACATAAAGATTGTGTTCTTTTTAACAAAAAGCTTCATGAGGGTTACTATAAGAGTAAAAGTTAAGTCAATTAGTGCAGCACAATACGGACAAAGGTAAATGTAAAATTATAATACCTTGTAAAAATGTGGAAACACAAACTTTTCCACAATTTATCAGAAATATCAATATGTTGTAAAAATGTGGAAAACACAATTTTTTCCACAATTTATCAGAAATATCAATATGTTTTATTGAGATTATTGGTGATGGATCAATAAAAACTAGAACATACTGCACAGAGTGAGAAAAATAACAGATGTTTTTTTAAAGTTCTTTACAATTAAATATCTGAAAAGTGTAGAATAAATTTTTTTAGGTGCACCTCTGCTTTGGAAAACTGCCTTTTGTTATAATTACAGCTGAGGAGGTTTCTACCAGATTTACATATCTGAAGGTTAATTGTTTTGCCCATTATTCTTAGCAAAATCTTTCAGGTTCACTCAGATTGAAAAGTGTATATGTTCTTTGAATCAGAGGAAAGAGGAGATATGTATAATGTCTGCATAATAACACATTTATTTGCTTCATAGACATCATAGTTCTGGCAGAATGTTTAGATAAGTTTTCTTGAAAGGTGAACCTGCTTCATGTTTTAAGTATTTCGTTATTCGTTATATATTGACCTGTATGTAGGTCTGTCCACCTTCAGATCATCTCTAAATATTTTTCCTGTTGAAAGACATCAAGCCAACAGCATAATGTTGCCAGCATCACTGCTAACACTGCAGTAGTCAGTTTTATGAAAACTTAATTTGGTCTCATCTGACCAGAGCATTTTTATTTCACACAATTGCTGTTTCCCCTGTATGACTTGTGATGTGGCATGACTTGGTATCTTTGGAGGTTTGCTGTATTCTTTTCATTTTCAGATCATGGATTGAATTGTGCCAATTAATATGCTTAAAGCTCAGTTTAAGCTTTTGCAACTAACTGTTTTGTATTGCTGTATCACAAAAAATTACTTCTGTCAAAATGTGGAAAAAGTAAAGGGATATGAATACTTTTGCAAGGCACTGTAGACTTGCAATTTTCTGTTCTGGTTTTGCTTAGAAACTGGAAACTTCTCCGGAAGTGCGTGTAAATTTTTAAGCATATGTTTGGATTTATAGGTCCTTAATAACAAAAATATGTATTTCTTTGCTCTTAGTGGTGTAAACCTCTAGTGCCTCAGCAAATTTAAGGAAGATCAAAACCTCCACTCCTACATTTTTTTCCACACCCCTTCTATTTTTGAAATTATTCCCAGTCTTCCTTTCTGCTGTTTCTGAATGTCTCTTATTTTGCATCACTGTTTTTGCTGCTTCCTCTTTGCTCCGAAGAGCATGTTTAGGGTTCTCATGGGAAAAGGTAACAGTGTGGCCCATAAAAGAGAGTTATGAGGTGGTACTGGATGCACCGAGGGTTAGTGTCAACATTGCTTTTCATTTAAGATTACCTTGACATCTTCATAGACTCTTCTCTGCACCGGCTGTAAATATAAGTTCTGTGCAAGAACCCCTGCAACAACTTGTTCATTAAACATTGAAGTGCTCTTATAGCTGCTGGTGTATCCTTTAAAATCAGTGGCTATGCTCACTGTGCAAACATAGAAAAGCATACTGCGCTCAGTCATGCTAATATTTACATGTGTCTTTTATGTGGGAATCTGGTTGGAAACAAAATTAATGAAAACATATTTGAATTGCCAAACAAAATCATTTTTATTTGGTCCTTACATCACCTTTGTGGCATCTCTAAAATACTAATAATTCTGTATGTATTAACAGATCAGTGTACATTTGGTGGTTTCCTTGATCTTCTCTGTAGTGTTGTTTAGTAATTTAAATAATGCAGGAATCTGGATAAATGAAGTTATTAATCCAACACAATTTATTTTGTTTGTCTAGCATCTTATTGTTTTAATGTCCTGCTGAAACTCTACATAACGCTGTCTTACATAACAGCCATGTTCTAAGTTACTTGGAACATGGCTTCATTAAAAGCTATTTCGCAACAAATGCTCTGGAATGGATTAAGACAAAGATACACAGAGTTTGTTCATCTTTGTCAGTTACAACTTGTAATGCTCTACTTCTTTAATAGTTTGTATATTATTGTGTGCTCTCATATTTGTTACAGCGTCCATTTCTATAAAAATCTGAATAACTTTACAGAAGCTTTTAATGTTTTTCCAATTTTGGTTGCATCATGTTGCTTCTTTACAAGCCACAACCATTTCTGTAACTGTATCTGTTCTGTTAAGGGGTCTCATTCCATCCCAAACACAGGAGTGAGTGTGATCGCCCAGAGGTCAAGAGGTGTGAGTGCACCTTTGACCTCATTACTGCCCATGCAGGGTCATTTTCGGAGCACAGAATGGCAGATACAAGCATCCTGGAAATCCCCACAATAAATAAAATCCCCTTGTATACCAAGAGTGATGAGCAACACTGCATAAGGTTGAAATAGTTTCCTTAGAATGAGAAACCAACCACTGAATCAAGGTTTAGAGAAATAGTATGGATTTTTCTTCCCATTAACATAGTCGAAGGTTAAGGACCAATAAATCATGACCTTTGGTTTTTTAGCTGAGCTCTTTCTTTATAGAAGTAATGCCCAAACTTTAGTGGAAGAGCTCAAAATTTCCTGTGTGAACTGTGTAGCAAGTACACAATAACAATCTCAGTCTAAGAAAATGGAGTGTCATTGATTATGACTTTGTCGTAATCAATGCTGTGTATCTAAGGGGAACAATAGAAGCTCTTTAAATGTTTGAAGTGCTTGAACTATCAAGTTATCTTCATAAAATGTTTCTGCGATTGTCTACTTTAAGAGTATAATCAGCTGAAACATATGTGTAAAGTACCTCGTACTTGGAATCCCAGTATCATCTCTGGATTTTATGGTGTTTCTGGCTTTATCCTGTGAGATTAAGTAGACACACTCTTTGATCATTTGCCACATGTTTAGGATCTTCCAAATTAGTTGCTAAAGGGAACATTTTAATAGTTCCATTTGGATCGCTGCTGCTTCTAGAAACAGTCAAACAGCTAAAAATCATATAGCCTTTTATGGGCAATAAGTAAATGCTTTCTATTGTCTGGAAAAGGAGCCGTTTCAAAAACGTCCTGATTATTGAGTCAGTCAATCAGCAGACACTTACCCTGCAACCAATCAACCCCAGCCAAGCCTATAGTCAACGACTTAGCCATCCAAGCAGAATTCAACACACTTCATTACTAGAAGAGAAATACGTTTGGTCAGTTGGTTTACCGCTGTGCCGACCACTGGAAAAGTGTTTTGTTGTTGGCTGCAATAAACAACGTACAGTACAGACCAAAAGTTTGGACACACCTTCTCATTCAATGAGTTTCCTTTACTTTCATGACTATTGACAATGTAGATTCACACTGAAGGCATCAAACTATGAATTAACACATGTGGAAGTATGTACTAAACAAAAAAGTGTAAAACAACTGAAAATACGCCTTATATTCTAGTTTCTTCAAAGTAGCAACCTTTTG
>CAEFZX010002195.1:0-32885 GCA_903066825.1 Alfaro cultratus | reverse complement strand
TAGAAACATGAAAGTCTTTATTATTATGTTTTGCTTTGCTGGTGAAATGTCTGTCTGAAATAAATTCTTAAATCAAAGAAGCGTATTTTTTTTAGTTGTAGAATAACTAGATGTTGTCTTCGCGTTTCCTTTAGTGTTTGCATATTATTCTGAAGGGTGAATGGTTTTACAACCCATGCATATTAAGATTTGTTCCTAATAATGAAACCAGACAAACAAACTTAGAGTGTCAAAAACACAATAGGAGAATCCTGTGTTTTTATTTAAAGTGACTCCAAACAGCTTGAGTAAAAAAAACCCAAAGAGTTCAGTCCAGTATTTGAGTATTCAAAGCTTGTTTCTGTGTATCCCCTGTTGGCTGCTTGTTAACAAAAACACAGCAGACAGAATCAGTTCAGACAATCTGAAACTGAAGCATTTTTTTCCCCAAGACAACTGATCCATTAGGACTTTCGTGAGCCGCCTGCCAGTGCGGATGTTGAGCGCTCTGCATTCAGCGGCCGCTCCGGGGTCGGCAGGTAGCTCACCGTCACTATCAACGTTTACGGTGATTAACGGCTGTAATTCCTCATTAGGGCTACGCAGGTTTAGACTGACAGCCTAATTGACAGTCTCTCTTGATACCAGCAGCCATGTAAACGGCTGCTGGTATCAATTACCCGAGAGTTGTGGACGTGACCTCAAAGGGCTGCCAAGCAGGCAGGAAAACGTCAGAGTCGGCGTTTTTACGGAGGAGAAAAGTTGATGTGAGAATAAGTCAGAAGTAGCTGCAGCTTTGATGGAAACTGTGTCAAAAGAAAAGTGCAAACTGTTTTCCTTAAGGCCATAATTAACAGCTAGACAGATTAAAACAGTGCAGATCTTTTAGAAGAAACTGTCTGTCGAAATAAAATATGACTTTAAAAGTTGTTATAATTCACTGTTATTACTCAGTTTCTCTCATTTACTGTCACTTTTTACTTCCACAGTCAGGGATTGCTATTTTAAGAAGCATTTCAATAAAATAAGATGACAAAAAGGTAACTTTCAATAAAAAAATGCCTTTAAGTACCTTGTTACTAAAATACATTAGCTCGCTAGCTTATATTAGCCACCTGAATCTGTTAGCTAGCTAACATATTTTAGCACCAAAACTAGAAGTATGTTTGGTTGGATGGATTGATAGAATTTAATAAATGAATTAATTAAACATTAAACTTTCTATTTAAAGAATTTTTAAACAAAAATGCCAATCAAAAATCTAACTAATTTTGTTTTAAAAGCAAAATTCAACATCATTCTGGGCTGTAATGGCTGCAGATGTTGCCATAGAAATGAATATAACATATTTAAAAAGATTTTGGCTTTGATACAATCTGACAATGTTTAAATTAGCACCCTAAATTTAGCTGAATCTTTCAACTGGCATTTTGTTGTTTAGCTAAGCTGATATTAATTTGTTAGCTAGTCAGGCTATCTGCTCTGGTAGAGCTTTCAATCAGCTGTTTAACAGACGTAACTTACTGAGTTTTAAGATTTAACACTTTAAACTGATGGGGGCGCTCTTTTATTCAGCCAAATGTATCTTTTTTGTAAGTGAAGGAAATGTGCACAGCAACAGGTGGGGGAGGTGCGGTGCGAGGTTATTACAGTATATTCTCTATACGAAAAAATAAACTTATAGTGGTTTTCAGTTCATGTCCACCTTAATACTGGTAAGCAGTCCTCCTGTTGAGTGGGTTTAGGATCTTCAACCTTAGTTATTTATTGGTTTTCGTGGCCTTTGTACATCTGGATTGTTGTTTTCTGTTCCTTGTTGGCCTTTTGTTTGCTCTATTTTGAGTCAATTAGCATTTAGGCTAGGTATTTTAGCACATATTTTAATGTGAACTTTGAAATCTTCCACAAACATTGTATATTATTATTTAAGGAAAAGTGTCATGAATATAAATATGTCTTTTTTCCTGAAGTTCTGCCATAGAAACAGATCTATTTTAATAACAAACAGTGGTATGTCAGGATCCTTTAGTTGTTCTGTGTTTTGAGGATCTGTTAAAGTTCAACATGACAACCGTCTAATAATCAGTGGCTCTGAATGACAGATCGTCTCTATCGGGATGGTAAAAACCTACAGAAGTTACTTTACTAATGAGAGACTGCTCTTTTTAAATATTGATCATTTCCTAAACATCTCCAAACTGTGACTGCACGTGCAAAACGTGAAGTCTGAAGTAAACCTGGTTTGAGTGCAGCTTCACAGGTGGCAGAGGAGGATTTTTCTTTCTTTCCCTGCAGCTTTAACAGCTTTCACAGATGATCTTTTATAGCTGCTTCACTGTTTATGCTGTCAACGTAGCTGTCATGTTTGAGGGAAGCAGCTGCTGGCACTTCCTCCACTATGGGGATAATGGCTGGAAGTTGAGATGACATTAGAAAAGTTTCGGTCTATATCTTTCCTTTCACTTCCTTCTTTTTCTTTTTTTTAATTTGGTGCCTTTGACATTTAAGTCAACTGCTTTAAACTTGAGGTGAAATCATATCTAATCTGTAATCATTTCTATTCCCGCAGAGCTTATTAAATTTATAACTAGTGATGAGTAAAAACACTCCATCTGCTCCGATTTTTCAGCTCCAATTTGTTACGTTTAAAGGTCACCTATTATGTACAAAACACGTTCATTACATTTTTTAGCACAAAATCACAGTTAAATATTAATACCTTAGCTGTTTTATGACCTTGTCACTTTAAATCCACATAAGGTGCTGCTGGCCACGCCCCCCCATCTCAACATTTACACTCGAACGCGAAAATGGTTACAAACTCGTTCGCATTTATTTAACGGTTCATCTTTGAAAAGCAGCAGTGGAGCCTCCTGCGCAACCAGCAAGAAAGCAGCAAGTGGTCCTGGATGGTAAGTCAACAACAAAACACTTCCAGCAGCCATTGTACAGAGCATACAGCGGTAAAACCAGCTGGTCGAACATGCTGGAACTCAGCTCGGGTTGCTAGGCAACGGGCAGGGCTCCACCGGGGTTGCTAGGTAACAGTGAAATGTGACAATAAATTCCAAACGTTTATGAAGCGGCTCATTTTCCACACATCAAAAGGTTTTAACCCATTACCAAAAATCAGGTGGGTGGCTTTTTAAGTGCTTGAATTAAAAAAGCAGTAGAAACACAAATGTAAGTATAAAAACCCGCAAAACGTGAATTTTGCATAACAGGTGTTTTAATAATCAGAGGAAAGCTCTTGTAGTTCTCAAGACAGTGAGAGAGAACTACACTGTTCGTCTATATGTCCATAGTCAGTCAGTACATCGATCCAATCAGTCAGCAAAAACAATGAGGTGGAAATAGAAACTGTTTTTAAAAAACACTCACAAAAAGCTGAAAAACATTTTTTTCCCCACATATTTTCATCTTATAGTGGATAAATGACTAAATCAGTGAAGTGTTTGTGAACTGAGGAGCTTTTCTCAGCTAAATTAAGGTCACTGCCATCATGGGACTCTGGTGCATTTAAATGTTATGTGACTCTGTCCAAATGCATAACTAATAAATGTCAAAACCTCTCTTGAAAGTCCAATTAGTGTTAGAGTGTTTCTGCAAATATCAGGTCACTGCAATTAAAGGGTAAGTTGCCACAGGGTTTTTTTTACTGCATGATAAAAGTTCATAGCATTAAAATACAACTAAAGCAAAAAATAAAATAAAATAAAAATGATCTGTGAATTGTTTATGGACCATTTAACTGTCCATAAACAGTCTGTGCAAATGTTCACTGATAGTTTAACTTTCCAAATATTGCACTAAACAAAACAAACATGGAGAGCCTGTAGGCTTGGTTACTACTCTTCTAAGTTAAGCTTTAATAATAGCTATAATGAATATGTATGAAGTGATGCTTCCCATCCCTAAATAAATCACGACAATACTGGATTGGGTAAAGCATAATTTGTCTCTCACTCAGAGAGAAAAGAAAGGCTTCAGTTAAACATAAAGTTGGAATGCAGTTACTGCCACAAGTCTTCTTTAGTAAACAGGAACACATTTCCTAATTTGAGATTCCACGTAGTAAGAAGTTATCTTATTCTCTAACTACCTCAGAAACAGAGTTACAAAGTGAGCAGCAGCAGTGATGTTGATAACTAATCTAGATAACTTACAGACCACGTAAAAATGTTTGGGAAAACACAAGAGAGTAGCTGAAAAAGTTACTGAACATTTGGTTCCAACTCTGCATTAAACAGAGACACTGCACGGATCATTTAAAGCTTCAGCATCAAGTTCATTCAGGATCTTCTGAACCAGGAAACAAAAGGTTGTCAGGCCTCCTATGGACAGTTGGTCTGCTGAGAAAATCTAACCTGGTTTCTGTTGTTTTGGGAACCAACGTTGCAACATTGGTTTCATTTCCAGCTGCTGTGGTTCACGGAGTCAAACCGGTCAAACCTTTTGAGCAACCTGTTCCTCTCCAGGCCTGTAGGGGCGCTGCACCAAGAACCACTGAAGGAAACGACAAAAACTCTGAAACAGACACTGAGCGCAACTTCCTTCTTTACAATATGGAAACAAAAATGGAGGCATCCGATTTTAGTGGTTATAGGATTTATTTTTTATCTTTAACTGAAGACTATGAGTCATTTCTAACACTAGCACTAGGCTAGCACGTTTGTTTTGGTTGTATTTACCCAGAATGCCTTGCTCTGTGGTCAACTACCTGCTTTTGGAGCGGTCTCTGGTCCGCTTTTTGTACAGTACTAATACATTTGCACAAGAAAGTGGACCAAAAACACTTGGTAAGATTTTGTTTTTACCGAAGCAAACCGAATCTAGCAGAATGACGCCCTCATGTGTTGGGTAAAAGAACTAATAACAACCCAAACCAGAACAGATAACCGAATTCAACATTTTACTACTTCCACTCAGGTTTGTGCAAAACAACAACAGCCGCCAATCAGAGGAGCCTCAACACTTTTTCTCCATGTCAACACGTCTCTCCTCCTGTTCTGCAGACTCTGACACCGGCAAAGCCCTGGGTAGCCGGGTTTCTGCCAAGCATGCAACATGACTGTCACTTTCACAATGCAGCTTGACACGGCAGTCCCACCGCCGCGCTGCAATTTGTGTGATAAAAGCTGCCGGCTCAGACAGGAGAAGGGCCACACAAGCAGCAGAATAAACGATGTTTATTCCGCTTTTATTTCCTGCTCATAACTTTGGAAAATGTGGCTTATAGCAGCTGATAAAGTGGGAGACTGTTTCCAGCTTTCTGTTCCAAAATGAAGGAGAATTTTTGGACCCAATGGACCACGGTTTCAGTCTGACTCCAGCTGGGGTATTTAAAAGATATTTTGAGCTTTAGTTCTATCTCCTTGTGACTAATTCTGTTACTTTCAATTAGTTTTTAAAGTGTGTTTGCCTGTGTTTAATAGTTATAGTAGTTAATTTTTAGGTGCAGAATCCAAAAAGGTCAAAGTATTGTGTTGTGATTATGTTTACATCAATTGGACAATTAATACTCAATAGAAGACACTATTAAAAAAAAAAAATTGTTAAATTATTATTGAACAACTCACTCTGGCGTTTTCTCCAAACGTTTGCTGTTGCCATTTTGTTGACTAGCACAAGTGCAGTAAATTGACAACAGCTGATGTAAACTGCATGTGGGAAAAACAAAACAATTTCACATCATTTATGCCTAAAATTTCATTAAGTTTCAGTTGGTTTTATAGACACACAAAATAGCTTCTGTTTTTTCCCATTAAGTTTTTATTAATTTAAGTTAACGAAAATGTTTTCTCAATTTCAGTTAGCTCATTATTTCATTCGTTTCAGTTAGTTATAATAAACTTGGTGCAGACATCACTCTGACCTATGGAAACCCCAGGAAAGCATTGTTGGGGGGGAAAAAATCTGATATTCAAAAAGTTTAATATTTAAAAACCAAAAATTTGATTAATCAGTTAAAAAATATTTCTACTGCTTGCTGTCTGCATAGAGGTATTGCAACGTGACATCACACACGCTAAGGACTACTTACTGACGACGACCAGCATTGGGTTTAGCTGTCAAAGTATAGCGCTACATCTAAATGTAAGCGTGATATATGAAAGAAAAAAGGGAAGCAGAGCTTTGCTACATGGTCAAAAGGTTTTACATTTCACAGGTTAGTGAAAAGTTTTAATAAAAAATTGTGAGGGAGAGGGAAGCAGGTCAGTTATGCTAGCTTGACTATGACAACCTCAACATGTAGATGTGCTGCAGAATTAGGTGTTTCAGTTCTGTAAACATAAAAAACTGCGACCCACACACCAACTCTCCGACAGATCATCAGAAGAGTTTAAATTAGCCGAATTAGCTAATCGACCACCGGTGTGTTCAGAAGATCACTTATTAATAATCACAAACTAAACATCAAGTCTGAAAACATAAAACTGTAACTGAATGTTCTCTTCTTTGCGTGGGACAGTTTTGAGTAGTTTTTGGTGTCGAATCCTGATACACTAGCGGAGCTGTTGTCAGTCAGTTGCTATGGAAACTGGTCTGTTTGTAGCGTAGCCGACACAGAGCATGAAAAACGAAGAATACAAGAGGTTATTTAACGGTTTTTCTGCGTTATTTTTCCATCCCCTGTGGCGTACTGCGCTAAATTAATAATAACATCTCCAGGTTTCATTTTGCTAACGGATGTTAAGCAAAAGAATAGTCTTTTTGCCCTTCAGCAAAATTTCCAGATGTAAACAATACTATACAACGTGTCTACAGTCAGTGTCATTGGGGGGACAAACATGTTAACCATGAGGGATGAAACAACAAATACATTTATGCTCCATCGGTGAATATGCGAACATGAGCCATCTCCTGACAGAAGTTCTGACAACATGCAATTCAAGACTTTATCTCTGAAGCCATCAGTCACAGGAGAGTCACCTTCAGCAGGTTTCTCCTACACACACACACGCGCGCACACACACACACACAGGCTGACATGTATTTGATAAGATCTGATTAGCTTAAAAGAGCCACCTCTTTGCCTGTAATTAATTCATCAGAGAGAGGAGAGGAGGTTTTCACTTTAAAGCCACATCTTCTGCCCCATTTAACCGGATAATAGCAGAGATTTTATGATGTTTTCATTAAAGGGCGACCTTGTCTTTCAAGGTGTTGGCAGCTTTTTCACGGAGACAGCCACTGAGCAAATGAAGGGTGGTGTCAACTTTATTTTGATGGAGCTGCTGGCTCAGAAAATTTAGTGTCGCCTCAGTTCATGAAACCAAAGTTGGAGCGAAATCTGAATACAACGCGGAGCGTCTTCCAGGTATGTCAGCACAAGTCACCAACATACCAGAGGAAACATGCAAAATGTCGTTCAGCAATCATAGGAAGGAGTCGATTGCTGTAATCTTCATGTACGGGTGTAGAGCAGGACCCAAATCCAGGTGGAAATAAACAGTTTTACTTCGAAAAAAAACTTCACTGCAGCAGGAAAATCCAAAATAAAACATAAAAGAGCCAAAGGGAACCAGGCTGATGTGAATAACAGCAGGATCTGACCAACTAATACTTAGAAACAGGATTGATAAGAACACATGGAACCAGGAAGAAGAATATGAAACCATATGAAATACCAAAATAAAGCTGCACACACAAAAAATCCCAATGATTACGACAGTAATACCAAGACAAATCAATCCACTGATAGATAAGAATAACATAAACAATGTTCAAACTTGATGCAAAACTTGATGCAAAACTCATTAAAACGTGAATATTTTTTAAAATGAGAAGTTTTAAAAAAAAAAAACCTTTCTTGTTATAGTGAGATACAGATGAGAAAGTTTTCTATTTATCCCATCTTTAGGATTTCTACAAAACAAAGAGCATGATCTCATGCAGGTAACATTAACTGCATTTAACTACAAAAAAAAAAAAAATTCTATTAGATATTTAGAGCATCTTCAGTCAGAGGCTTCTTCAGAGTCAGTGCAGTACAGACTGCTACAGAAGATCTTTCCTCACAAACTCTGAAGAATCTAAATTAATGAGTTACAACAACATTTAATTTCCCTTTGGGATAAATAAAGTATTTTTCAATTGAAGCAATGGATTTTAAAGTGACTGTAACAGTAAGCAGCTTGTTGGTGTGAAATGATCTGATCCTCTGCAGTTTGTTTGGCTCCTCTGCTCTCCGCCGCCTCATGAAGTTAGCAGAACAGACAGCATCTTTCCACTTGACTGGAATGTGGCCAGTTGGAGAAGGCCAAGTCATCCATGGTGAGAAAAGTCATAAGCTGACTTCAGAGCTGCCAAGTAGGTCTGTGGCTCCGTTTCTGCTGCTTTGACAGCGCAGGGAATGGCCGTCCGTGGAAATGCGAGCGAGTGGAGCAGAACCTCTTGAGGAAACAGATGCTCAGAGTGGCGGCTAAGCTAAGTTGTTACAAAAAGCCTAAGTGGAATTAACAGCTATTTTTTTTATTTTTACCCAAGCTGCTGCCGCTAACGCCCGACTCCTTCCTGTTATTTTATTATATTTATAATAATAGTAATAATAATTTAATGCTCAACTTCCCTGAGCCAACACATCAAACTGTCGAACTTTTAAAAAAAAAAAAATAAATCACCATTTAATGCATTAAAAAAACATCTTTTACCATTCTTATTTTAATCACGCTTGAATAGCTGTAAATTTAAAATGTACTTTATACATTAAAAAAAAAGTTTCATAATTACATTTCATCTTTTTAAGTTTTTTAAACAAACAAATGCTTACTTCAGCCGTTGGCTCGAGAGGAGATCCGACCTGCTAGCGCCACCTAGCTGGTTTCCACGACAACCGTGGTCTGGCGCCGGCCGGCTAGCCGAACTGGTCTCCTCGGCAACCGTAACCGTCGCGGAAGGCGAGTAAAGTTGAGGAGGATTATTACGAAATATGGCCGAAAAAGAAAGAAAATCTCTGATTTTCACGGTGAATGGGAAGATTTCTTCTCGTTCTTTACCATCGTGAAAGATTCCGACGTGCTTCTCATTTGTGAGGCGACGGCAACGTGGAGAAACGTGTCACACAAGCTAATATGCTAATGTTAACAACCAGGCCGCCATTACTGACGGAATGACCCGGAAATTAAAGGCAAGCAGCAGTTTTTCTTTTACGATTTCAAAGTTAAAGTAAAACGCTGAAAGTTGATTTCTTTATGTTACTTTATTTATTATCTTTGCAATAGGGTTTGTATGGGTGCCTAAAATCCATGAAAATTATTGAATTTTCAAGATTTATAATCAAGTTTTGAAAAGTGATTTCTGTATAAAGTCCTTTAAAGTGCTTGATATTCAATCTGAGCAGTTCTGTAATAAAGTTCAATTTAACGTTTGATTAAAATGCTAAATTGAAAAGCGCATTGGCTTTTGGAAATGAATAAAAATATATACACATTTTTTTCTCACCGTCTGTAAATCACACCAAATTGTTTTTGGTCAGTTAGAATTACCAAACTTATTTCCATTTGGTAACTGCCAGAAAAATTAGCAAAAACATTTTTTTAGAATCTTTTTTATAACTTTCTCAGACCAGCCAAATGTATATGGTGTGTTTAAGAGAGATATTTCAAAATATAAAATGTTATATTTTAGTTCACCTTCTACCTGCTATAAAATGTAAAAAAAAATATTACAAAAATATTAACAGTAATAAAGTATATAAAACAGTGAATTGAAACTGTCTTTTTTTTGTTTAAAATTTTAAAATTCATGTGTGGGATAAATGTACAAACACTGTATGGAGGAACTTTCCCGCCATAATCCAACAGCACACATTTTCAGTCTGTGTGTGCAGAGAGAAGTCTGAGCAGAGCCTAAGTCTGAGCACGAGGAGAAATTTTGAGTAAAAGCATTACAAGTTTTGAGAAGAAAGACATGAAGTCCTGCTTTCAAAATAAAAATGTGCGCTCTTGAATTATGGCAGAAAAATTCCTCCTTAACGCTGTTGTAAACATGGTGCAACGTAGAGCACCATCTGTTAAAAATCGCTATAGTGGAAATGTTGAGATTGATATAAAATGCTGCATATCGACATTTATCTGTTTCCTGTTTCTTAAATCAATAAATTATTTATTATGAGAAACCTGGTAGTTCTTTGCATTAATCGGTACCCAGGAAGCAGCTCTGTGTTGATCCGTCCACCTCCAATGTGTCTCCAGAGTTACTCTGTCAGGCTGTTTGTCCCAGCCGTCCACCTGAATGTCACCTGGAAATCGATTGACGAACACGCTGGGCTGTGTCATGCGCGCTGACAGGAATATAGTCTAATGTTGGACCTGTCACCATGTTGTCTGTCCAGCCCGTTTGGAAAAAATGGCTGACTTCGCTGCAGAGTGAGATGTGACAGGTTAAAAAACTATTATAATATCGCCAGTGCAGTTCTAAGATATTTTGTATATTTTGATTTTATACCATAAGAGTTGACAGAAAAAAGGTTTAGAAATCTTTCTGTCAGGAAATTGCAACCCATACATCAGGAATCAGCTACTAAGCCTTTTCTGGGATTAACTGAGTTTAAGATAATGCTAATATTTGTAGTCTGTACATTAAGACATTTTTTTAGGCAATTTTTCTTTTTTGTGAATTAGTCTGACAGCGTTTCTGTGCGTCAGTTGTGAACCAAATAATTGTGATTCTTTCTCCCCTATTTTAAGGGTGTAACAGAAACACTTTATCAAGCAGTTATGTGTGTATTTATACAGATGTATGCAATGATTTAAAGCCTGAAATGACATTTGAATTTAAAATATGGATTCATTCAGGGACGCATAAAAAGAACATAAGCTAAATGCAGCCAGGAAATAAATTATGCACCTATGCAAAGCACTAAACATCTTAAAGAATAAACTGCAATAAAAGACAGGGCTTAGACTCTAAGAGACTCTTACTGGAATCCTCAGCCTCGGATGTATTAAAAGAGAAAAAAATATGTTTTGTATTTGACACATCTCCAATAGCACACTGAGAAATGCCAAGTGCCAGAGGCAGTGGAAACTTTACCGACAAACTTTCTCCAAGTAGCAATCTCTGTCTGTTTTGACCCATTGTGTCCTCAGGGACTCGACTCCGTCTCCTGCTGTTCCTGCTCGGCCTTTCAGCTCGCAAGAATAAGCAGGCCACTGCGCCGCTGCTGCCACTTAGATCAATGCCGCCTTTGCAAGATGCTCCGCCACAGAGATCACCAAAGACCGCTGGTGTTGTGACACAGTCCGCACTCTGCAGGAAAGTGGGCCGTTTTCTGCAGACCCATCACATGTAGAGCTCAATTGGTGCTTTTGTGCCCACTTTGCCGTTCTGACTGCAAAGCATGAGTTATTTAAATCCCGACACTTATTCTGTTGATCCGGATTTTGACGTTATTTGCGCTCCTATTGACCGTAAAACTGGACCAATTGGAATTACAAAAATAAATGATCTCAATGGACGCATTCCAGTTTTAAAAAATATCTGTGTGACAGGATGATATGGTTTTTCAATCATATGAAAATTGGTGTATTTCTCAAACCACAGCAGTTTGTATGTAGCAAAAAAGCGCCGTAGGTACAGACCTCAGATGATGTGCAGCTGGCTCTCATGGCACAATTCACCAAAAGTTGAGTTTGTTGGAAATCTGTAAAATCACCCACTACAGTTTCCCCATAACGCTGCATATATAGACAGTCGCTCCCAAATATAAGACCCTGACGACAACAACAACAACTCAATAAGACGCCAGCATCTCCTCCGACTGGCTGAATGATTAATATATCTCATGTAACTTTACATCCGTCTCTGCTGTGACTTTTGATGACTTATTTAATGGACAAACAGCATTTGCCAAATTGTTTCATGTTTCTGACAACAAAATCTGCATGATGCTAAAACTCCCATTCCAAAGATGGCGTCAAGCTCAACAAACAGAATAAACATTAGTTTTGCTAACGCTAAAGCGCTAATGTCAACCATGAAGAAAACTGAACTTCTGTGTAGCTAAACAGACTTCGTTCCCTTCAAAATAAGAGCATGAATATAAATGTCAAGCTATGCGAATAATTCTTAAGTCAAAAAATCAAAACTTTAACACAGATGTTAAACTTTATTCAACTGGAAGTTTGCAAAACAGGCAAGTAAATAAGCATTTTAGAATTTATCCAGAAAAATGTTATTTAGGGGAAGCTAGCTGTGCTAAATGTTTTCAAATTTAGCTAAATAACGCTAAACTACACATTAGCTCCGGTATGAGCGGATTAGCAGAACTGTGTCCACCACTGGAGAATTTGCAAATCATCAGAAATGAACTTTCATGAAATGAACTTCTCATGTGACGTCACATCCAGGACATTTGTAACCGACAGCCATTTTGGTAGGTGTCCATAACTGTCACGACAGTTGCTATGGAGTTGCCATGACAACAATCACACGTGTCAATGCCAACAGAGGTGATTTTGGTTATATGCATTTCTTTTTTGGAGTGGTCAGGAGTGTAAACATACTTTGTTTTTGGTTCATCGATGCTTTGTGCTGCGCTTGCCTACCAAGATGGCGGGTTTAAACTTGTGGGAACTCGAGTATTTCTGAGAAAATTCCTGAAAGAAGTTGCAATAAACTATCTTAAAGTGATTTTCTTTGTGCTGTAAGTTGTTTCTGAGCAGATCTTTTTGAGCCTTTACCTGAAGTGTGATTCAGCTTGAAACTCGCTGCAGTGTTTCCTTTTCTCTCCAGCAGTTTGTTTCACTCAGATCTGTGAATCTTCTGCCCACCAGGTCATTTATCAAAGGTCAACTACTTTTCAGACTGGAACTCTCTTGAACAATTATCTCGTCGGACTGGAGCACTCGTCCGCCTTGACATGTCAGTTTTGAGACGCAAGCGGCCGTGAAGGACATCAATTTTCCAAGATGGCTTCTGGAAGGTGAGATATGCCAGATTATGTGGAGAACGATTGATTTTCTGGACAGCCGCCCAGGTGCAAATCTTTCCAGGAAACAGACAGTCGTGAAGTGACACAGTGAAGTAAAAATACACGTGAACGGGGAAGTTTTAAGGTGAAGCAACACTTGCATCTCTGACTTTACACAAAGAAACTCCTGAAAATCATTGATTAAGGAAAAGGTTGGCGATACAAAAATAGACAGAGGAAATATGAGAGAATATACAAACAACAAGCAATAAGTTGGGACAGATACCACACAGAAGGAAGAAAAGAGACAATAGAAAGTGTGAAAGTAGCAGAGAGGTTCTGCTGGAGCAGCTCGTTACTGCTGAGCCAACTCTTGCTCTCTTGTCATCTCCGAGAGCTAATTGGCACCTCCAGTGTGAAAACTCAAGCCTGTGTACTCACCGTCACAGTCATCCTGCAGAAAAACACACACACACACACGCCTTCACACACACATAGGAAACTTTAAATGGGGAGAAAAACAGCCTTAACACTTTATAGGAACCCTTTACAAAACAAACTTTAGCTGGCTGTGATGCCGTAAAGGCGACTGCTGACACGGCGGCTGCTGCAGGATAATGCAGAGCTGCTTTAATTGTCTCAGCATTAAACGGCCACAAATACTGAACTACAGGAGGAAGGACTTTTTACATCTAACAGTTTTGTTTACACTCGGCTTTTATGCAAATTTTCCAACTGTTTTTCATCCTTCTCATTCATAAAATCAGGTTCTTTTGATCATCGTTCAGTAAACTAGAAGACCAAAAATTATTGATAATATTGATACCAAGTCAGTTTCTCTCCAGAAATCCCCAAATAAATTTACAGTTAACTAAATTAATAAATTGGTGTTTTTTATTCCAGTTGAAAGACATTTTCTCCATTTATTCCCACTAATAAAAGGAAATAAATCATATATATTAAGACAGGTATTAAGTGCTAGAGGTGAGCAGATTGATCCAAATTCTTAACATTATTGATACTAATACTATCAATCTGAAACCCACAGATTGATGTTTTAGTTTCAGATTCACTCTTAAAATTTGATTTTTGTATTGTAGTTACTGAACTTTACTGCCAACACAAACATTTGTTTTAAGGTATTTAACAGACACCAATAAACTTTATCTTACAACAGTGTTAGTGCCACACTAAAAAAATAAAACAATTATAAAAATAACGTCCTAAAATTACAAGAATAAAGTTGAAATAATATGAGAATATTTGTTTTTACAAAAATAAAGTCAATATTTTGATAATAGTCATAATATTACAAGAAAAAAAATATATTATGATTTTGTTCTTGTAATTTTACTGTTTTGTATTTTCTTATTGTGACCCTAAAACTCATTAAATAAATTCTGTCCTCAGTTTAACATGAATAAGAAGCTAAATTCATGTAAAATGACAGAACAGACTGAATTCTTCACCGGTTGCAAGTATTCACCGCTGAAGGCTCAGCTTTGGATGTTCAGAATAATCTTCAAATGGCTGCTTCCCCGCTAAGGCCATTTGTGGGGATGAAATGTTCAGATGAAGATCTGCTTCAGCCCTTCGGTCAGCGAAAAGGAGGAGAAAAAAACGTCCAGAAGAAAATGGAGCCCAGCATTTTAGGAACCGGGAGTTTTGTTCTTTTTAACAGCTGCACTTACTGGCAGCTTCACCATGGATTTACCTGAAGCAAAGTCTGACTGAAAAATGAGCGCCAGCACACACACACACACACACACACACACACACACACACACACACACACACACACACACACACACACACACACACACACAGAGCTGAGTTCAACATCTATCTTATAAAATGTGGCTGTCAGCGCTGAAGTTGCAGCGCTGCCTGTGTCATGTTCCCTTACTGTCACCACTGGGCCTCCAACGCTCTGCTCTGCTGGTACAGAAACATTTACATTTGTGAAAAAGCTTGTTAGTGTGATCTGTCTGCAGGAAAAACTTTAGAAAACACAAAGTATTCATGCTGTTGTTAAGCATTTGTTCATTTATTTTCATAACACCATTCCCCAACAATTTCCCAACCATGAAACAATTTATATCCAGGGATAAATTGACTTACTTTAACTTTTCAGCAATCCTTTCTATTCATCAAGCATGTGGTGACAGTGGACAGGAAGAACTCCCTTTTAACAGGAAGAAAGCTCCACCAAAACCAGAAAATATGATGTAAAATCTATTTTTTATAGCTTTACATCATGTTATAATGCTATACCCCCATCTAAAACACCTGGAGTGTCGCCTTGAATATTTCATGGATGTTTGAGAAATCCTCTAATCTCCATGACAACCATTCAGCTGTGAAAAATGCCTTGCTGCACCACATTGAGATGACAGAGCTTCCAGGAAGTCATTTTTTAAAGACACGTAGGCCCAATTTCAAGGCGTTAAATCGGGAAGTAACATTTCTTTTAAGTCATATTTGATATATGTAGCATTTTTATAACTACTCAAGGTAACAGATACTTGATTGTGCAATAAAATGGCTCTATAAGCCAGGAAGGTACATAATACTGCCATTTTACAGGAAGGTAAAGCAGACACAAACAAAGCACAAAACAAACTGCTAGAACCTTGGTGGCATTTTGACCACGATGTGTCAGATATTATAAAACTCCTACATTAAAAAGCTTTCCAAGCTTTTTTCATAGTTAAGGTATTGCAAAAACATTTTATCCCAGAGTGATGCACAAACACGAGTCCATACATTTGTTACTGGACTTTTATGATTTTTACCTATCAAGAAGTTAAAAAAAGTCAGTTAAAAGCTTTAAATCAGGGGTGACAACCTGCAGTCCTGCAACCTTTAGATGAGCCTCTGCTGCACCACCTGAATAGAATAACTAGGTCATTAAGGCTCTGGAGATCTGATCTACCCAAGAAGGAGGTAATTAATCCATTTCATTCCAGCGTTTTGTACCTGTGGCACATCTAGAAACTGCAGGACACCTGGAGGACTGAAGTTTGACACCTGTGCTGTAAATGTTTTTTTTTTTAAAAAAAAGAAGCTGGCGTTCTAATGAGACTTTGAAGGAGAGATTATATGAAGCTGTTAAAGAGCGTTCACATCAGCACTTTAACGGCTTTAATCCAACTCCAGTCCGTTTGTCTAGAACAGGGGTCCCCAACGTCGGTCCTCGAGGGCCGGCATCCTGCATGTTTTAGTTCTCTCCCTGGTTTAACGCACCTGGATCAAATGATGGCTCATTAGAGGCCTAAGAAGAACAATGACCTGCTGAAAAGGTTGTTGGTATGACCAGGGGAGAACTAAAACATGCAGGATACGCGCCCTCGAGGACCGACATTGGGGACCCCTGGTCTAGACCGTCCTGTTAGCTGTGAATGCTAACAGGACCAAATCAATCAAACTCTGGTCCTACAAACCTCGGTCTCGGTTCGGTTAAAGTGAACTTTGGTTCTGTTCGAAAGCACGAGTGGACATCAAGAGGACCGGAGACCGCTCCAAAAGCAGGAAGTGGACTGCAGTGCAAGGCATTCTGGGTAAATACAAGCAAAACCAACATGCTAGCCTAGCGCTAGCAGGAGAAGTTGCTCGTTGTCTTTTACTAAAAAGAAAACAGAAATCCTCCAACCGCTGAAATCTCAGGGCACTCCATTTTTGTTTGCGCTTCATAAAGAAGGAATTTGCGCTCATGAGAGGTTTTCATGTCGTTTCCTTCAATATCTCTTGGTGCAGCGCCCCCACAGGTGAGGAGGGGAACAGGTTGCTCAACGGGTTTGGTTGGTTTGACTCGGAGAAGCTTAAAATGCAACAAATGTTGCAGTTTTGATCCCAAATCTAACAGAATCTACTGAACTGTCGAGTGTAAAACACCCTGAATCTTTAGTGTTTTATAGCCAGGATTGAGTTGTAATAACTCAATCCTGGCGTATCAATACTGTCTTTTTTTGTATCTATCCGCCCACCTCTGAACATTAATACTGGTCTTAAAAGACGAATATATGATTTTGTTTTTGTCCTTTTATTAGCAATAAGCGAAGAAAATGGTTATATGAATATTTTCCAACTGGAATAAATTTACAAGGAGAATGTTTCTTTATTTAACTGAAATACAAAAAGAATAATTTGAGAATGGATGAAATGCGTTTGAGAAAAGCATTACTGAGTTTTAATGGAGCTGCACTCTTCCCTGTAAATCTGGGATCCTGCATAAAACCAAAGAAAAACTAATAAAAGTGTCTCTGTCTATGTTTGTATTTTTGAGGATTTTCTATTGAGGCGGATTTCAGACACCTGTTTATTTGCTGTCAATCATAGAAGAAGAGAAAATAGTTATAATACGTCTCCTTTAAAGCACGCATACCTTGAACTTTTTATTGTTTCGTTTCCGTCGGGTGTTTTGCTTTCAATTGTTTTTTAGAAGGAGTTCATGTATTGGAATATTAATCTCTGGGGTAATAATGAGGAAATGAAAATAGCTAAATAAACACCGCAGATAGTTTAACTTCTTGCTTTTTATAACCTTCTGCATTCGAGACAAACTAATCCTATCAGTCATTTTGTAATCAGGTGAGCAATTAATCACATTTCCTTTAAGGTGAATATTTAAGAATAGGAAAATTTTCATTCAAATTCTCCCTGTTTGTGAGTTTAAAGTGTCTCTTAGCAGAAAAAAATGTATTTCTAACTTGTCTATATTGGATTTTTCTCTTTTATTTGTTATTTTTTTGCCTGTTTCTCACAGAGTCTTTTCTCCAACTGGATTTTCGACCTTTTCATGCCGAGGACTTTCAGGTTGGAGTCTTGCCTTTTCGCATCGGCTGGAGTGAGACTCCATTACCAACCGCGGCGCCACCTGCTGCTCCCACAATCTCTGTAATCCAAAGATGCCAGATGCTGACGCCTCAATCACATTCACTGGCTGCCTCAGAAAATGTACCCACCATCCAACCACAGCACTGCTCCAAGACCCGCATTACCCCGAAGAGGTGAGGTGGACGTTTGCTCACAGCGACGGTGAGTCAATGTAGCTGATGATAAAAAATACATCATGTGGTTCAGGATGGATGGATGTACTGGAGGTTTTGAGGCAGTAAAGAGTTAAAGGTGAACTATTATGCTTCCTTGAACAGGTTAGGATCTATGGGCCAAAACATGTTCATTACACCTTATTACATAAAATCATTTTAGATAAGGTAGATTAGGTCTTGCTGCTTTAAGTCCCAATAAGCTGCTGCTGGCCACATCCCCCAACTCAACATTTACACTCGCATGTGAAAATGACTGCAAACAGATGCACAAAAAAACAACCGTACATCTTTGAAAGCAGAAGTTGAGCCTCCTGCGCAACCAACAAGAATGAAGCAATAAAGACAACAATAAAACACTCGTCTTTTCCAGCAGCCATTGTACAGCGCATACAACGGTAAAACCAACTGGCCAAACGTTCTGGAGATCAGCTTGTTGCTAGGTAACAGGGCAGAACTCTGGTGGGGTTGCTAGGTAACGGGGCAGAACTCTGGTGGGGTTGCTAGGTAACGGGGCAGAACTCTGGTGGGGTTGCTAGGTAACGGCAGCCCAAATGTAACTTACCAACCGGGAAGTTTTTGAAACGGCTCATTTTCCAGACACCAAATGATTCAGTAATAAAGCTTTAAAAAATGTTCTGTATTATCCCTGCTGAATTATCTCTATTTTTCGAGAATATTTGTATATTCATTTATTCATTATGTATCATCTCAATTTAATTTATAATGTTTCAAAGAACATAATTCATAATCAACAGATTTTATTATTATTGAAAAGTGTTTATTTCAGAAGTTGAGTTGTTTAAGTGAAACATTACTGTGGAGCTCCACCTATTTGCACTTCAGTATTTATTTATTTTTCTGCACATCTAAAGTATTTTAAATAAAGCGCAGCTTAGAAGCTAAAAAAACCCCACTAGCTTAAATGCTAGTTGACACAACATTGGAAAAGCAGCCAATCCAGGACCACTAATCATTTTCTTTGCTGCTGATTGGCTGAACCATTAAGAGTGGAGATAAATAAGATCAGAGATGATCTTCCTGATCTTAGGCACTTCTATGTTAGCGCCAAGACGGTTTCTAAGTATTAACTGCATATTTTAATAGTTCAAACATCAAATATACCTTAATATGCATTATCATTTTTTAAGAGTAGGTCTCAAGTATTTACGGATAAATTTCCCACAAACTGAACAGTGAATAGGTGGGAGGGTGCTGGCAAAAAAAGACAATAAAAACATGTATTAATTTAACCAACTACTTTCTGTAGTTCTTATCCAGATCCTGCATTAAAAGCAGTTTAGTTGCTTAATAACTGCTGCAGTAAAAACACATGATTGCTTTAAGCTCCACTAATATTTAATGCGTTCTCCTAAAGGTGTGAAATCAGCAGCGCTGCATTATCTTCATAATGATCTGAATGTTTCACATCTCTGAACTCCAGTCAGACACTGAGAAATGAATCATCGCTGATATTACATGTTCCTTTAGGAAACGTATTCTCAGGATCTTAATTATTCAACACCTCTAATGTAAATGGCTGATAAATTATACCATGACTAATTTATTATTATTGTACTATTAGAGTGAAATTAAATACGTGTGTATAATTTCCAAAGAAGGTTCTATTTTAAGTCTGAGCTCTAAAAAAAGTGAAATTTCACCATAAAACATGTTGAGAGGAAATGAAACGTCTCATTTTTTTTTTTAGCCTACATGGCCATAAAAGCAGGCAGAAAAAGGATCAATGATTCTAAATTTGACACATTGCACTTTCAAAGCACCCTTGTTTACTTTGAAGCCAACTCCTTTCGTTTAACCCTCCTGTCAGTCACGTTTTCACTCCTGGACCGGCACAAAACGAAAAGAAAACCGACTCTCCCACAGGAATGAGGCCTGTAATAGCATATTGATCAAAAATGAATCCAGTGCACAAATGAGAACATGGCAAAGCACAAATATTACAAACTACCTGCGCCTGGCTAAACGGAGGCTGGGTCGATGCAGGATTAATTGTGTTCGTCTCAGATCACAGATGAATAGCAGCGGCCTCTGTGTTTGTGTGACACTAAAGTGTTACAGCAGAACGAATCTGCTGCAGAATATCATTTATTTCACTCTCAGTGAGGAAAACATTGTTGTCTTTGGAAACTTTAAATGTTGAAAAACTTTCCTTTGGACCTAAAGACGATCTAGTGTCAGCAAACAGCTTCAGTTATTACAGCTGGAAACTAGAGAGCAGGCGGGAAATCTGAGTGTAATGATGAACAAACACATAAAGACGCTTACAAAGTCGGCCTTCCATCACATGAAGAACATTTTTCCATGAATTTATCTTCAGTCGTATTGATTACTGCAACAGTGCTGTTGTTGTATCAACCTTCCAGAACCTCTCAGGTCTTCTGGTTCTGCTCTGCTTTAGAACCAGAACCAAACATGGAGAAGAATTACTTCTATGCATTACAAATCTGGGACTAACTTCCACGCAACTGCTAAACAGCTGAATCACTGAGTTACCCGCCTGGTTACATAACAAATGGAACATTAATCAATATATTTGATCATTTTGATGATGGGACTCGACAAAATGTAATGTTTATTACATTTCGTCTCAATTGGTGACTGTATGATGTTTTAATGACTTTATTTTTGTGTTTTTATGATGTAAAACACTTTGAACTGCTGCTGAAACGTGTCATAAAATAAAGTTAATTAATTGATTGATTGCTAATCGATGGCAGCTCTACACACTTTATTAGATCTGCTTTTGAACCATAATTAAAGGAACATTAACCAACATATTTGATATATTTTGATGATTACATTGAAAAAATGTAATATTTGTTTCTGGTTTTCACAACTCACACCATTTATTATGACAATTATATTTTTTAAAAGCATTTGTTTTTTTTTAAAAACTAACTTGACCGCCACTGAATACAAGTAGACAAATAAATGGCTGGTCTTTGCTAAAATTTTCAGACTTTTCCATCATAAACAGTAAATCTAGATGGTGCTGCAAACTGCTGAACATAATTATTATAATAAAACTTTAATCAAAACATTTATAATGTAAAGTACGAGTTGCAATCGAAGTTAAAATATTACAGTTGTTTGTGGTAAAATTGCAATAATGTTAAAAGTGACGTTTCGGTTCACACAGCACTTGTTTTGTGCTGGTGTTCCTTCATCTTTATCTGTGTCATTGAGAAACTGAGACTTATGTGGCAAAAGAAGTAATTATTGTAATGCACCTTTTCTCCTGATGTAGTTTTTAAAAAAGTTACTATTTGTACTTTTATTTATAATGTACTTTTCTATGTAACTGTGTGTATAAAATAATAGTCCCACAAAAACAAATATTGCTCTTGGAAAACACTCCCATTTGAAAAAATTGCATACAATAAGAGTATTTAATCAAATTTTCTAATTTACTGATATCTACTGACAGTGGATAAAATAGTTAAAGTAACTACATTAGTCAATCCGATAAGCAATGTTTTACTCTTCAATACTTTCCGTTTCATTTTGCAGTCGCTGGTTTTGAGGATAAAGCGGCTTTTAAAAGGAAAAACTTGTTTAAACATCTCTGTTTTTCCAGGACTTTGTCCAAATTCTGTAAAACTGAAGATACATTACAACCCTTTTACAAAGCTTTATTTTAGAGCGTTTTAATCTGTTTGAGGCTCTGGGGAAATTAAGCTCTCATCCCTCTCCGTCCTTCATCGTCAGAGTGATGTTTTTGTTCAGAGTGACTGGATTTTCTCATTCTTCTCCCGTTGCTGTGAGCTCCATGAAACAACGGTCTGGGTCTGTAGTTGCTTTTTGATCGATCCCTTTTTTAAAATGATCCAACGCTGAATGTTACAGACCTGCTAGTTTGATCATCTGCTAGAGCGGAAACATCTTGAGGCACAGAACAACAATAATCATGGCTGGGACTTTGTTTCAAACCACATTACAGAGACGGGAAGTTCAATCGCAGCTATGTAAATGCACAGTAACAGACATTCAGGGTATTTTCACATCTCATAGTCCAGTACACAGATTTATTGGGCAACAAAATTGCAACATTTGCTAAATTTTCTCACTGCAGCAAGACCAGCCTGTTCCCCTCCTGGCCTGTGGGGGCGCTGCACCAAGAACCAGTGAAGGAGACACTTCTGAAGAAGACACTGGCGCTCAGTGTCTTCCTTTTTCACAAAATGTAAACAAAAATGGAGGCGTCAGAATTTAGCGGTTGTAGGATTTCTCTTTTGTCTTTGGCTATAAGACCTGGAGCCATTTCTCCTGCTAACACTTGCTAGCAATTTTGTTTTGGTTGTATTTACCCAGAGTGCCCTGTGCTTTAGACCACTTCCTGCTTTTGGAGTGGCTGGACAATAAATCACTAACAATATGCATCATGACAGATAGGTGATCAATATCAATAGATATAAACCTCCCACAGCAAGCTAAGCTAGGTCGGTAGCTTCAACTAACTCTCTCACTTTTTGGTTACCTAGCAACAACCTGTTGAGCAACTTGCACAGGAGCAGTTTCAGGTTTTGCCTCATAACGGCTTATACATTAAAAAACACCTAACCAACGACCAGCGGTGTGGAATGAAAACTGGGTCACATTAATAGTTTAGCTTTATTGCAGGTACTTGAAACCAAAAACTAATCAATAATTATCCATTTTGACTGATATGAAACGCTTAAATTGTGATACATTTTTCAGCCATATTGTCCAGCATTATGTTCTCACTTAGTGACTGTATGGCGGTTTTTATGGCTCGGTTTTAAACGACTTAAAGTTCTGTGAACTGCCTTGTTGCTGAAATGTCCTGTACATTATGAACTAGAACCCAACCAGAGTTAATTTCTACTGAGCCCAGATCTATGTTTGAAGGCGGACCAGGGTTTGTTTTTCTGGTCTGATTTCGCGTTCACATCTCCCCAAATGAATCAAACTTTCTAGCCAAACAACTGAAGTTTGATTAAACTGGACTGGTGTGTGAATGATGCATCCTCAGAGTTGCTAATTATCAAGCATTTATTTCAAAAATGGAATAAAACTTGAAGCTAATTCACATTTGCATGAACATGCAGACTTCATACTTGGCTAAAGCTTGAACCGTTTGCCCTCTTAGCTTCCAACAGCCGCTAACCAAACAGAAGGTAGGAGTGAAGTAAACAGAAACAACACGACAACAGAAAGACCAAACCAGACCTGGAGACACAAACAGAATGTGTCAGCCATACAAATACCCCCGAAGGCAAACATCTCCCCCCAAACCACGACATGCTTACATTGGCATGGCAATTATTTAGCTGTGAGGCCAAGGAGTGATTGAGGTGAATGTAAAGACGGTGGAGTGTGTTTGTCTTCGCTGCCCAGAGGCCCGTGTGCAGTCATGAGTGGCACAGATGGTTGTTTTAGCAGCAGGTGAGGGAACTTCAAACAAAGCAGGGTGAGAGCAGCTTTGGGTGTAGATGTTTAAAACATCAGCTCCTGCCAGGAGGCAACCAGGTCATTTCACATGCATTCATTATTGATTCGTCTGCCGGCGACTTTTAAGGAGAGCGGGATCCAGAAGCGCTCAGGTCCGCGCAGCGTCTCCCAGACGACACGACTTAAAAGCTCTTATTAATGTTGAACCAAAACAAAGACGCTCTGCTACTTCCCACATGAACCTCTCCATGTCTGGTTCTGGTTCTGATGTAGAGCAGAACCAGAACCGGAAGACCGGACAGGTCTGGTGGCCTGATACAATTTTATTTCTACTTGTCAAATAAATAAACTAAACACACAATACTTTAATCAAATAAGCAAAGCATATTTCTGTAGACAAGCGACACGTAAATTATAGATTTAAAACAAAAAAATTCTTGTAGGTTTGTGAGATTTTAAAAAAGGAGCAAATATCCTAAAATTTCCTAATGTTTTCTTGCCTTGAACATGATTATGTTTATTTTGACAAGTTTTTTTGCAGTCTGCATTTTAATTTAAAGCCATCGTTATTGGTTCATATTACTAAAAAATCTAATTAATAATTTTTTGTTGCACCTTAAGTTTTCAATTATAAGATTTTAATTGATTGCATCTTTTGAAAGGGGAAATTTCCTCCCATCATTGTTTTTTGGTTTAGACGTTTGTTGTTGCAGGAATACAGTTATTTCTTCTGCTGACATGAATTATGATACTATTGATAAAGCACAACACAGACAGGAAGAAAATCTCAAAATGACTTTTTGAAAATCTGAGAAGAAACATTATTAAAACATTAGTCACCTTAAATGGCTGACAGGACTTTCTTCCTGACTTGAAAGGAGACTTTGGGAAAAGGATGGCAGAGCCGGCAGATAAATTGGGGTAAAGGTGAGCGCCTTGGGGGTCACAGAGGGCAAAAAAAAAAAAAAAGGAGAAACGAACAGCAGCAGAATGACAATCAGTCTGTGGGAAGGAAAACTGTCCAGCACCACATCACTGCCCACCGTCTGACAAACTAACAGACATTTAAGATGGAAAACAGATTAAATCATTAAAAGAATATATATATATATATATATATATATATATATATATGTATATGTATATAAATTCTGTTTGTCATATGAAGCCGTTACGTAATAAAGTCAATCACATAATAATACAACCATCTCTAGAGCTTCTTTGTACGGGATGCCCGGAATGTCAAAACATGACCCACAAAAATATGGATATATCTTTAAACAAAACTTAACAGACGTCTCAGTGTTGCCAGATTGGATGCGTTTACCTCCAGTTGGGCTTCTTCTGAACCCGGAACAAATTTGGACTTAAAGTTTTATCGCAATATTTTTTGCTATTATTGAGTTAACAATAAAAGTGACAATAGGAATTATTTATTCTTTTTTACAACATTTCGCAAGATTTTAGAACATATTCTTAGGAAATGTTATCAAAATAGTTGTAAACAACATGAACTTTTCTTTTACTAAAATGCAGTGACTTTATTCATTGTATTAGTTCATTTATTTTGAAATATGTAGAATCTGTCAAACATGACAATTAATAGTTGCTAGCTAATCAAGTGCCATTTTGAAATAGTATTGGTCAAAGTCAATAGTAAAAATATTTTCGTTGTGTTTAGTTGTACATTACTATAGATATGCTGTATTACATGATTTACTGTAATAGTGTAATTTATTCAACAGTAGACCTGAAATTTAGTGATTTATGATTTTTCTTGTCTCTTGTAAAACTGTTACTCCTACTTTTGTGTTTGTTTTCTTGTAAAATGTGCACAATAAATGTTCTTATAGATATGCCATAGAATGGTATATTACATGTATTACGGTAATCATTTATAGTATAATTTAATCAAACATAGGGCTTAAAATTACTGTTTTTTCTTTTTCCAAGTGTTTTCATTCAGATTTCGACTCTTGTTGACATTATTTTAATCATTCAGATCTTCATTAACCAGCTATCTGCTCTTATTGAATTATCCCCAATAATATTGAATGAAATTATAACATGTCTCTCCTGTTATGGAGGAAATATCCTCCATCTTGACCCGGTATCAGTCACTGTGATTAATTCCCTCATCACTTCATTAGAGAGGAATCGGGAGGAAGTGGGTTGATTGACCGATTCTCGGGGGAAATAATCCAGAATCAGCCCAAAGCTGCAGGTACAAACCGTTTTACATAAAAACCTGACAGGAATTAGACAAAAATAAAGTTTTCAAAGGTTGGAACCGGAGTTAGAATATCTGGCATTAATATTTCAGGCATCAACACAAATATAACACTGGGAAGACAGAAACACAAAGCAGAATTCATAGATTATTTGACTTGATGTTGCATCAAGCGGCAAAGATGTCAAACGCTGGCAGGGAGAATCACTGAGGTTTAAAGTCAGCAAGTCACATAAACTCGGCTTCATCGATTCAACACGTCAGGAATATTGGTTTATTTTTTAAAGGAAGGTTTTCCACTCCATCAGTTCAGGCCCAACATGCTTGAGCTTTGGTCTGTTCATTTCACCAGAAAACGGTTTAATAACTGTTATTAACACCAAGTTTTGATGTTTGAAAAACGCCCAGACAATTATTCTCCTGTGAAGTTTCTGCCTGACTAATTGAACTAGAACAAATTCATGGAGTCATTCTACAAACTTCACCCAACTCTGTTATTTTTTACCTTTAATGAAGATTTTTGCCGCCTACGAACCTCGATCTGGGTTTGGGTCTGAGAGCAGGAAGTGGACCGTGTCCTACGCTTTAATCGGGTCGACACTTTAAATATAATTTATTTATGTCTGTATTAGTTTTTTCTTGTTTTTTATTCTTCTGCTTTATTTGCTTAGCTTGTTTTGTACTGAAGCAGAGAAAATGGTTTTCCCAAAATAATGAGTTAACTTCCCGATCGTTTTTTCAAAGTTAACTTTCTGATTGTTTTCTTGAGATTAAGGTAATTTGGAGACAATAAACTATCAAAGTTTGTTTCCTCCAGATCATCTCAAGAAAACCATCAGGAGAATTAAAAGCTGAAAATGTCCGCTCTTGGCTTCTGTAGTTTTGTTGTTTTTCAGCATTGTGTTTTGGTTTGTTTCTTGACTTTTGTATAGAAAGGTTAAAAATAGCCAAAATAAATCAGCAACAAACGATCCACTGTGTGTTTGGAAACCCTGATAAAAGTCTCCTCAGCGTCAGGAACAAAGCCTGATGATAAATCAGATCCAGGTTTTGGATCCGAGCTCTTTCCTTTTGATAAGATCTGAAACGTTAGCAGGACAGAGGGAGCTGAACGTGAGACAGGAAGATGATCCAGGCATGAAGGTCTGTGGTTAATGAGGTGAAAGAACCTGTCACGCTCCTCCATTTCTCCGTCTGCTCTACAGGACGGCTCCGCGCTCCGCCATCATCCCGCCGTCAACACGTCCAGGGAGGCGGAGGCAGGAACCGACAGGCCGAAGAGTCCCGCCGTTTTAATGGCCATCACCTGTTAGAGCTGACATGTCACACCTTAAAGGCCCAGGCGCTTTATTTGTTTTGATAGACGGATTTTTTTTTGTCTTGTGCAATTTATGATGTAGTTCCAAATGTGTTGCTGGAAATCTCCAAAAAGATTGTGAATGTGAGTTTTAAATGATTTAGTCATATAACAGACACTGACATGAAAAAACGCTTCATCCCCAACTAAACGATGGGCATCTTACTGACCATGTCCTGCATGAGTCAATGAAATTAGAAATGCGTTTATACAGCAAAATAGCTAGAAAAAATCCAATTGTTTTGTTTTTGACAAACATTAGAACAACCTTGGTCAAAGCCACTGCTCTGACGTAACACTGCAGTTTTCTGAGAAACTGAAAGTGAATATTCATCACCTATGAGCCACAGTCATCAGAATGAACAGAGAAATGCTTAAAAACATCAGTCTGGGTCCATTGAATCCTTATAATGAGTTTCACTTTAATTTGATTACTGAAATCAATCAACTGATACTTTCAGAATGTTTTTATCTGCAGATAATGAGTTTTAAATTCAGTTTTTAAATTTCAGGTGACATAAACAGTACATCGTTTAAATCTAGCCTGTCGATCTTGGTTTAGCCAAGCTAATTGACAACATCAGAGGCTGCTTCATTTGAATTAGGAAGGAAATTTTGTGCTGATTGCTCTCTCAAGTGAGAACCGCAGACAGTGGCTGAAACAGGCGGTAGGTCAAGGGGAGGACATGTTTCTGAAAGAAAATAGAAAAACTTATTCAGCTGATAACGCAAGCCAAATTTCAATTTTCAAAAGCCAACACGGGCCCTCCCGTAAAGTCAATAACTTATGTCTGGCTGTTTTACATAACTAATCGAGCAGAATTGAAGGGAGTCATTGGATGCTAAAACCTCATTATCCTGCCTGGCGACCTTGGCACCTGAGCAGAATGAGGAAGAATCGTCTCCTAAAGTCTCCCAGAGACGCAAAGCAGGGCTTTGTAAACGATGATCAGAGGATGTCAGAACGCTGCGCCCGCTGTGACCCGGCGGCGACACATCGCAGGTTGGATGCGACACGCTGACGAATCTCAGGCGGGATGCGACCCGGCGGCGACGCATCGCAGGCGGGAAGCGACCCGGCGGCGACGCATCGCAGGCGGGAAGCGACCTGGCGGAGACGCATCGCAGGCGGGATGCGACACGCTGACGCATCTCAGGCGGGACGCGACCCGGCGGAGACGCATCTCAGGCGGGACGCGACACGCTGACGCATCTCAGGCGGGATGCGACACGCTGACGCATCTCAGGCGGGATGCGACACGCTGACGCATCTCAGGCGGGATGCGACACGCTGACGCATCTCAGGCGGGATGCGACACGCTGACGCATCGCCGGCGGGATGCGACCTGGCGGCGACGCATCTCAGGCGGGACGCGACCCGGCGGAGACGCATCCCGGCGGCGACGCATCGCAGGCGGGATGCGACCCGGCGGTGACGCATCGCGGGCGGGATGCGACCCGGCGGTGACGCATCCCAGCCATGCTGCCTGCCTTATCTTTGAGCGGAAACGAAGCAGCTGTGCGTTTCATGAAAAGCGTCTAGATGACGACAATCATAAAACAAAAAGTTCGGCTGCAAACATTTCCTACAATTTTAAGGTCGGTGCTATTTACCTATTAAAATATTCATCGCTAATGAAAACAAAGACAAACATGCAAACATTAAACAAAATTTCCTGGGTGATAAATTGCCCAATAATTATTGTGATAATTGACAATATTGTTGTTTTGGAGTCCATTTGCAATAATATACAGATATTAGTGCAATTTGGCCCACTCAAAGACCAATAAACTTTAATTTTCTTCCTCCAACAAAATAAAGAAAAAATTTTCTTAGTTATTTTTCCAAGAAATGACAACTTCTGTGTTCGCAAATGTATAAAAATACGCCAAAGAACAATTGAGTTCAAATGCATGATAGGTTATGAGCTAATGAATATTTATTAAAACTGGAGTCGCAAACTCAACTGAGGGTTTTTCTGTTGAAGCAAACATTCAGGTGTCGTTAGCTGTCAGCTAAGCTGTTAGTGTGGATTAAATAAAACCCGATACATTTTTTCATGTTGTGTAACATGACCCACATCTCAGAGACATGATGGCACATAACTCAGCAGCGATACGATCTGGTGTTGGCTGCTGTGAAGGGCAGATATGCTAATATATTGCATGATTTATTGTAGTAAAGCCGAGTTCAGGCATAAAAAGGTGAGATTAGTTTTGTACTCAGCACAGTGTTACAGTCACACTTCTTGTTTTTACATCACATGCTCAAAGCTTTGCTACATTTCCAGCTATCATTCATTTGAATTGATTTCTGGATCCTTCCTGAAGTCCAGATGACAAAGTGTCTGTTGGTGACTAGAATGACCTAAATAAGTATGAAATAAACTCTGTTCTGGTCTGTTCAGCTGTTTGTCATCGACTTCATGAAACTAATCAGAAAGGTAAAAACTGAGAGGGATTTTAAAATAGAAACAAAATAATATTTAATAAGATGTTAACATTAATGTCTCACCAAAACAACCCATAATCTCACAATACAATACAATTTTTATCTCTTACCTTTGATTCCATTTATTATGTGTCAATATTAGTGGGACCTGATGGAGAAGAGGAGAGACAAGCCATAAAACTAACCACATAAACAAAAAGATTGATCAAAAATACAGACAGAAACTGAGCTGAGTGTAAATATCAACCCAGAATCCCAACATAATGTCTCAAAATCCTGAGATTATTCACTAAATAAATTTTTCTCAGTGGCCTTAATCTTCTTCCATACTCTGTTTATTACATTTTGCTCTTATTTTGTTTGCTGTAAAATGTTAATAACACATACACTTCTAAAAAAAAAGCAACATGGGAATTTGACATTAATATTTTGAAATTTTATACGTTATATAAGTTTTTTCATGTTGCGCTGCTCATCCCCTTCCTCGACTCACTGCTACTCTCCGCTACAACTTCTCCCCATCAGCAGAATGCTAATGCTAATTAGCATAGCCACTGATTACGGCAGACAAACGGCTTTCCAGTAACAGTAAGTTGTTTCTCCGCCATTAGTACACTTAGCATCAACTACATGAGATTGATTGACAGCAATAAGACCCGCCTCCTGGCTCTGATTGGTTGGTTTTGGTGAATTTCTCCACACGGAGATAGAAGCTCAATAAACTCTCATAACAAACTGCAACATGGTGAGTTTTGTGTGAAAACATTGGGTAACACTAAGACTGTCATGAACATGAGTAAGTCTTCATGAATATTTATGACTATTGTCATAAAGTGTCATTCGGTAAATCATGACATTTTTAATACAAAGTTGACATTATTCAAAATGTCTTGATGACAACTTGACATTAACCAAGAAATCATGATCTGACATAAATTTTTATACAAGTATTACTGATTAAACTTTACAAATTATGTAGCTTTATGTTATTAAAGCTACAGTTATTCACAACCCGTCAAATAAACATTCTTTATAAAAGTTACATACTGCAGGAGGAGGTGGCTTTTTGGGCCGTGTCAAATTTGGTTTGTTCTACAAAACTGCAATGGAAACACTTTTTTGCATCACGAGTCACATGATCAACAACAGGATGTTACTACTGGCAGAAACCACAAAGAAGACCACAGGAAGTGGTAGGAGGATGATGCTTTTTAATGACTTACTTAAACTTATTCATGTTTGATTTTAATTGTATTTCTCATTTAATAGGAACACGGCAATTGCGTGATTGTGTTTTTTCGACATTAGAAAGCACATTTGTAGCTGGTGTGAAGGTAAACTCGGCCCAGCAGACTTGCTCTCAGCAGATCTGCCATTAAATGTCAAATGTAAACAAAGTGCGGCTCTCTGTCAGCCAGCTAGTCCGGCTCCAGAGACGTGACTCCGCGTCCCTGCAGAGACTCGTTTGAGGCTCTTTCATCAAGACATCATGGAGGTTTGGATTGTAAAAAGATGAATTTGTATTTATGAAAACATTCCCTTTCAGGTCAGCAAATTAGCCGGCGCCGCTTTTGGATCAGCTCAAAGAGAATGTGTCAGTGTGCTGTGGAAACGGTTCCCTGGCAGAGAGCAGCAGCGGGGCGCTCTGCCCATGCTGCCCATGCTTTTGACTCTGATCGGCGCCAGGGCAGATAGCGCTGCCGAGCCCACAGGATTTGCTCTGTGTGGTTAAACCGCCAACATCCACAGAGATAATTCCCAGTGACCATTCTGACATGGACGCTCCCCCACAGCCCAGCATGCAGCAGCATTCTCATCAACAGAGTGGCGTCCCGCTGCACCAACTCAGCCATTATCTCATGGGGAAATCATTAGAAAAACCTTCCTGAAGGAGCAGAAAATTATTTCCTTAACAATACTGAAGAGATAAGAGCGTGGAGGGAGAAAATGCAGCCAGTACCCCGAGCTCTCCACTGGAAGATAATGACTGAGAAGCTCATCAGTTCTGCTACATCCATATCTGTCCTGCCAGACTGCCAGATAACTGTGTTTCTTAACAAATCCCCCGTGCCATGTGTGGCACTCTACACCCTCCCTTTGTGCTGCTCAGTTTTCTCCTGCCTGGCCAAATTTAATTCTCATGCTGGAGTGTTAACCAGGCGACTTCTGGTCCTCTCTGGCTTCATGTCGCAGCTCAGACATGGAAATTAAACAAGAAAAATAAACTAAATAACTGCAGTTCATCAAGCCTATAACCTCTTCATTCATCCAGCCACTGGGGGCGCTGTTGTAAAACTGATGTGTATTTTTACGCCTCAATACTTGATATGGAGCAGTGAGTTGTTAATTTTACTGCTATAAACTGTTTTTAGGTCTCATTTTGTCTATGTTACCACTTCTGTACCAAAGCTACATAGTGAAGTTTTGCGGTTTAGATCAAGTTCATTGTTTTGGTTGTTCATTCATCAGAAGCTCTGAACGAATCTAAAGCAGGTTTATCCCACAACATCAGTTGACTGGAACATCAACAGAACCAGCATAAAACCCCAAGATACTGGCAACAAAGCTTGCTGCTTGTGTTTCCTAGTCTCATGTATCTTCCTGCCATTTGAAAAAATAATTAATTTTGTTTTAAAATAATTAAAACCATTTTTAAGTCTTTAAGATGTTGTTCCACATCACTAAAAGTGATTTGTAGATCCTCTGCAAAGGTGGAGCCGCAACAGTAAACGATTGCATCATCAGCATAGAGATTAAATTTAGCATCAGGTTCTACCGAGTGCATCCACATAAATACTGAACTAAATGGGGACCAAATCTGAGCCCTGAGGGACGCCAGAAGACGTTTTCACCATTGTAGAAAATCTACCATTGAAACTGCATCCATTGAGAAATAATTAGTAAACCAGTCAACTTCTTGGTTTGATAAACCGACATTCAACGCAGAATGATCCACAGTATCAAAGCCATGAAACATAATAAATTTGTCTCAACCAACATCTGTCATAATCTTGAATACAAAATCACAACAAAACAAGCAGTAATCCTCTATTTATACATATCAGTGTCTAAAAACAACATTTACACGCCCAGTTGCTTCTCTTTAGGCATCAATTAGTAGTTTATTGTAATAAATGTGATTTATGGTTGTGGGGCTCGGCAGTATGGACGTAAAGTTTACCACAATGTTGTATGAAAACAACAAACGAGACGAGGAATTACTTATTACTTCTGTTGTAGGTAACTGCATGACAGAGCAATTATAGCCACAAAAAAACAAATAATGCTGTTAAGAAACATTCATATTATTTCTGTGCTACTTTATGAGCAGTGTTGTCAGTAACGCGTTACAAAGTAACGCGTTACTGACGTCGGCCCACTTTTTTCAGTAACTAGTAATCTAACGCGTTGCTATTTCAAATCCAGTAATCAGATTAAAGTTACTTTTCAAAATCACTTTGCGTTAC
>CAEFZX010002194.1:0-23365 GCA_903066825.1 Alfaro cultratus | reverse complement strand
TTTCCAGTGTCACACTGAATCTCTCCTGGACCAAAAAGTCTCCAAACTTTCCAGAATCGTCTCCTTCAGACTGGCTGTAATAACCCAGATCATCAGGAAGGTAAAACCTGCAGGATGAGCTTCATAACGTTTAAAGAAGTTGTGATTTGTGACCCTGAGGAACACATGACCCAATGGCTCCATGTATAAACTCAAACATCTGTTAATAAAAGCTGTTTCTGGTTCATTTTCCACATATTAAAGTGTTTTTAAAGCCTGGCTGAGCCTCCATCCTGCCCACCTCCACCTGCTTCCTGCTGCTGCTCTCTGAGCTCCACTCAGCCGTCCACATGATGGATGTTAATGGCAGGAGGTTTTTGTACGGCGGCTCTATAGGATTGTATCACCGTGGCCCCCTGTCCCCACGGTGAAAAGGCATCACACAAAAACCTGCCTCCTCCGCCTCTCCCTGCTCCCCTCCCCCCCCAGCCAGCCTCTCTGTATCTCAGCCTCCATCTGTGAGTCTCTGTGGGAGCAGCTGTGGAGGTCGGGCCGACTTGACGCTGGAGCAGCTCCAAGCTGCCTGCTGCTATTTCTGGGTCGGCTAAGAAAAGAAGGCAGAGCAGAGGACAGGAAGCTGCTGGCTGCTTTTGTTTGTTTGGAGGTGTAAACAGGAAGTGACACGTCAGCTGGTCACGACTCTGCAGCCAATCAGTCAGCAGAGAGAGAGAGAACATCCACTGATGTGTGTATTGAGTTTAAAGTTGTGTTATCAAAAGATAAATTTGGAATGATGACAATGAAACAGAAACAATGTTTTCAGAGTTCAAATAAAACTTTTTCAAAGTTGAAAGTTGAAATTAATTCTTCTATATGAGCCTTTAACTGTATGTCTGTATGTCTACAGAAAGTTTGTCCATCCTTCTTTCCAAAATAGCTAAAACTCAGTCAGAATTCCCAGTTGGATTAGGCTCCGAACTTTGACTGGGCCATTCAGACATGAGAATATGCAACATGAACATGTTTGGGGTTCTTCCTGTACTGGAATTCAGTTCCTACCAGAACTGAATTCATGAACTTCACCACAGGTTCTCTGTCAAACTAAACTACTGATGCAGTGAACTGAAACTGTGAGAAGTTCAACCTACCAAAAAACTACAAGTTTGGTTCGCTTTCCAAAGTAAGCTTCACTTGCATTTGGTTAAGTATCACCTTTGTTTATAACTGATTCTGTGAAGCCTCTATCATTCGTCTCAGAATGTTGTGCAGCGCCACATGTAACATCTGAATACATTTTGCGTTTTTAACTTTATTCATCCTGATAGAATCCATTTTTCTGCAGATGTTGACAATCTAACTCCATTGTTTAACAGCTGGAAGTTAAAGTTGAGCTTTGTGACTCGATTCACTTGTATTTTTCACACATGGCCAGTAGAGGTCAGTATAAGATGATAATTTTAACTTAAATTTCCTCATCTGAGTGGGAATTTAAGATTAAGGGAAAATTCAAACTTGGAGACAGAGGCAGACATGATGAGCGATTCAGGATCATATTACAGAGTGGGAAAACTGCACTCTGCTGCCAGCTGCTCTATCTGATCAGTTTGTGGCTTTGAGTAAATAAGACAGAGGAAGGTTTCATTCTGCGACCCCGGTGATGGAGTGAACATGAGTTAACTGGGAAGGGTTTGTGGTGAAGGATCACATCAAGACATCTAGATAAATTGTAACATAACCACCATGTTCCGTTTTATTTCTAAATGGGTACAGGGTAGAGTGGAATTAACAGGCTGTATTGTAGGACAGTTGCTGAAATTTCTTGGTTAAAATAATTCTGATTTCCACTGGTTTTACTGATATGGGGAAAAAATCATACGGTTTTCAGGTGTGGGAAATGAGTGATTAAAAAGGGGGCGTGGGCGACGGCGCGGGGCGGGTCAACCGGAGAGGAAGACGCTCACCGACAGATCGGAGCAGCGGGAGCTTGGCTTTGAATGACTGTTTAAAACAAGTAAAAGCACTAAGAAAAGATATTAAAAACAGCAGCAGAGTTCGCCCCAGGCAGCAGATCGAGGTCAGGAACTGGTTTGGAGCTTGCACCGAGGAAACGCCGCCCGGTGCAAGGACAGGACGCCACCAGCGCACGGAGACGCCTCCGAGGGGTAAAAAGGACGCTCCCGGTGAGATCTAACCTTTATTTTTCCCTTTGGGGATTCTTTGGTGGTTCCACTGTTTTGTTTTTTTCTCTCATCGTTTTTTGCGGTTTTGGATTCCCCCCCTCCCCCCATTTGGATAGAAACATTGGACAATTCAGAAAGTCGCTTCCGGGACTTCGTTTTGGGATTTTCGGGATATGGAACTCTTTTAAGGACAATATTTTCTTGAGCGAGACCAGGACTTTGGGACATTTAATTGTTTAAGATTTTTTGCTGATTTGAACTGAGGGATCTAAATCCTACCTATGATTATTTGTGAAAGTTGGTTGGTTGATGTTCTATTCATCAGAATAAGTATTATTATTTCGTATTATTGAGATTTCTTGAATAAATCATTACTGATAAAGGTCAACACTTTTCTCAGTGAGTGTTTGAATATTTATTTTCTTAATAATTTAAATAAGGTGACACATTTTACCTGGATTCCTGTGTTTGAACCCCCTTGTGATTATTGTGAATTTTGCTTTTGATCAAGCCGAATTTTACAAAGTTACCTCAAATGCAGTTTTTTGAAAACTCATTTACATATTATTAGGCTACAAAACTGAACTAATAATATGTTTTCTTAAATCCTCCTGCAGCCGCGTCCAAAGTTTTCCCCATTAGGGCCAAAAATATCAAATTGAGAAAAGTCAAGAGCCACATTTATTGCTCAAGACAGTAAATGTGTTATTATGCATTAAATGAATAAATAGATAATCTAAATAAATTGAATGTTCTAAACAGACAATATTTTAATAAAGTAGTTTTTTTTTAAGAAAATGAATCTGTAAATCATTGCTGATTTAAAAAACAGGTTCTTCGACAGTTACTGTTTAAATGCTGTTTTTACTTTTTTCAACTTTGGTAATTAAACAAAAACACTTTGTCTTGTACCTAAATAAATATGTTTTAAGAAGATTTGATATGTTAAAAAAAAATCAATCAATAATTAATCGTGAATTCGCTACGTTCATGGAAAGTGGGGTCAAACAAGGTCGCCCACTCTGGACCTCCCTGTCCTGTAGTTTTGTAATTACTGTCATTTCCTGGAACACTTTGACTTGTTGGCTGTGATTGGTTCTTTTCCATCTAAGGAATGTGCTAATTGGATGAAAACCTCCATTGCGGTTGCTTTCTAGTTAGCAACGTTCTTTGCATATGAAAGACACATGAAATTCCACATCTTTTTGGCCTTCTTGGTGTTCCATACACGAGGAGGAGGAACGTCAGCGTGGAGGTGTGAAGGCTCGCACGCACGGCTGTAGGGTTTATTCCACGCATTCAAAATGGCGGATAGCTTTCTGCTACTTAACCTGTTAATTTTAGCGCAATTTCTGACAGGGTGTATTTGTGTTAGATGAGCACTTTGTTCATGGGAGGCGGGTTATTGTTTATAATGAGCCTTCGATGACACGCTACAGTCACAGTGCCGTCTAGTGGCCGGGTGTGACAACTACAGCTGACTCAGCAATACTGTTGAAATGGGAAACTTTGCCTGGAAACAGGCAGTTTCCAGGCTGCAGTCTTGAATGTAGCCAGAGATGTAAAATTTAGCCATCCAGAATAAAGATATAAACACTCAACACCACAAATTAATGTTTGTTTGTAAAGGTATATTCACTCACATCAGTTTCGGCGCACACTCATACAGGTGACACACAGGAAAAGCAGGTTTTGAACAAAACTTTATAAAAAGTGAGGATGTTAACAATCTCACCACAAAAGAGAGCAACACCCATATACAACCCTCTGGCTTTCTAAAGGTTTGCTTTGTTTCAGGCCAATATTCTTCAAAATATACCTCATGTCACACTGTTATATTGAAGTTTTGCAGTGTTTTTCCTCCCCAGTCTCGTTGTTGCCTCCTCCTGAGGTTGTTGTTAGGCGGCTGAGGCATCCTGAAGCACTGTGCCAGACTGGAGGCGCAGTAGTACACAGCAGAGTCTGCAGCCTCAGGAGAGTGGATCTGCAGGGAGGTCCTGAGCACTTCTGGACAGGTCATGGTGTATTTGGTCTTGTTGAAAGGAGCTTCAACGGCCGCGTTGTCTTTACCTACAGAATATGCGACCAGCTCCATTTTCCCATTGCCTGCCAGGTGTCTGTACCAGAACATGTAGTAATTCTGATTGTTGTCCTGGTCGCAGCGCAGGGCGACGCTCTGATCGCCGTCTCTGACGAACACAGATGGAGGCTGCTGGAAGTTCACAGCAGAAATGGAGAAATCTAGAAAACAAAGTAAAACACACAATAAAATGTTGTTTTTAAATTAAAAAAAGCAAATGCGGTTCCTTTCTCCTAGAGTGATTTTTCTTACCAGGCAACAATAAAACTGCGATCAAAACCAAGTTTATTTCTGGACTCATTTCGCTGCTTTAACTTGTGCAATAAAAAGGCAACAGAAGATGATGTGACCCTCCTCCTTTATTCTGAATGAGTTTCTCTCTGTAGCTGCTGGAGGCCGTCTTAAAGAGACAGTACTGAGATTTTTGAAGTGAGTTAAAGTCTGTTAAAAAGTTAGCAAAATGAAACTTGTGAAGTGCCAATAAAAAAGTGTTCACCCTCTTTATTGCTTTTACAAATCAATAATCTTTTTTTTCATTTATTATTTTTTTTACAAAAATACTACAATAGGTCTTTAATGTCAAATTAAAAATTGATTTCTACAAATTAAAACATTTAACATAAAATAAATAGTAAAAAATATCCACAGACCTAATTGAACAGAGGTCCAGTCATTTTGTGCTAGTCGTCTCACGTTGCCTTAATTGTTATATTTAACTCGGGTTCGCTTTTTAAAATCTTTTTTTATTTTTTTTTTTTTACTATTTGTTACATTTTCCTTTTTTATTTTGCTACTATGCTGCAGATGGGACTAAAATTTCATCAAAACACACAACACTGTAAAAATACTGCAATGGTGTTAAATGTTTGTTAGAATTTAAAGTATATTGATCTTTGGGAATGTTTTCTTCGTTATTGTAATATTACCATTGAATTACTTGAAAATGATTGGAGAAGAAGAATATTTTATCACAATAACCTCAGGGACAAAAGCAAAACTGGTCATTACAGGAGGCCTAAATGTACATAGTTTTTATCTGCAAGAACATATACTGTTTTTTTGTTGGTTTTTTTGCTTTAATTACAGATGATTCAACTTTTTTTGTGAACTTCAATCACAAAAAACATTTAAAAATCTATATTTGGGATGAAAATGGCTTATTCTGTCAAAACTGGATCTATTGAAGTGAACAGAACCTTGTAGATTTATTTCAGAGCCATAAGTCCCATCAACACTACAAGTCTAATGGAGACTGATGGGAACTGAATGATTTGGTATTTAAATCCGTTTCCATGGTAATAGCTTTCCTCAGCAGGTCTCTGCTTTCCTCTTGGCTTATCAAGCGGCAGTGTTTGATTGAGCCGCGTCCAAACTGAGCAGATTGTGGCACCGAGGTGGAAGCAAAGCAGAACATGGAAGAGTTTGAGTTGATAATAATATCGGTTAAATTTACTGTGCTTAATATTTGGGTGTTTTTATGGGGATGTGGATCTTTCAGATCAATTTGAGAAGTAATTATGATCAGATTTAACATTTTATTGTCATGTAGTGCTGGTCTGGGTCTTGACTTCTGGCTCTTGACTTGGTCTCCGGTTTGGTGGTCATACAACCCTGTCGTGAAAATTACAGTCCTGCACTCATAACAAGAAAGTAAACAACTCCCCCATTTTTGCTGTTCACTTACAACAGCAAGAAGCCTTCTTCCTGTTTATTTAAATATCTAAAGTCCACGTGGAATCGCAGTTCAACTTCCATTCATGTAAAATTGGCTATTTTCACCATTTTTGACACTTTCTCTGATAGTCAGACAAGCCACGGCTCCTTCCTGCCTGCGTACCACAGACGGTCTCGTTATTTGTATGACTGTCTGATCTGTGTGCATCACTGTGACTAGCGGCGCAGTAGTAGGTGCTGCTGTCATTTGGAAACAACTTTGGGATTTGAAGAGAGAACAGATTTTGGGACGGTTTGATCCAAGACCGGTAATGCCCAACAGTTTCTTCGTATTCTTTGAGGATGAACTCCATTTGGGCCCCGGTGCTCCTCTGCCGGTACCAGAGCATGGTTTGGCTGCCCATGCTGTGGCCCGATCCCAACCTGCACTCAAACGTCACGTTGTCTCCGGGGGAAGAGATTCGATGTGGAGACTGAAGGACTACAATAGAGAAACCTGCAGGATGTGAAGAGTAAAGTTTCAGATTGTTCTATTCACAGACAAACCAGCGTAAACAAACTCGCAAGCAAAATAAATGTTTGGATCTTAGCAGTTCTTGCCGTTTGCACATTTTTTTTTCAGAAATCTACCTGAGTGCATCAAAAGTGACAGATAAAAGATGGTCACGAACATGTCAGCAACGATCTGGCTTCAGTTGAATGGAGGAGGCGATGACACAACGTCTCTTATGAGAAACAAACCAGGAAGTCACATGATCAGCTGTCGCTACAGGATGTGAAATATTCATTCACAAAATCTCCAATTACTTGAAGTCTCGTGTTAAACTCACATGCTGGTTTTTTTGTTTTTTTTTTAACACGGGGGATATAAAGCTTTGAAACATTTTGATCAAACAGCTGCAGGTGATGCAGAACGCATCACCAGGAAGGTGGAGCACATCGGCCCACTTCTACTGTCCTCACACTGACTCCCTGCAGACTTTAAGACACTGTGTTAGTTTATAAGTCACTGAACGGCTTGGCACTAAAGTACACTAAAGACCTGCTGTTGTCGTATCAGCCTTCCAGACCTCTCAGGTCTTCTGGTTCTGCTCTGCGTTCCCAGAACCAGAACCAAACATGGACAAGCAGCATTCAGCTTTTATGCACCACAAATCTGGAGCAAACTTTTAGAAAACAGCTGAAATACTGAGTTCCTTTAAGTAAAGGCTAAAAACCCACCTACTTAGCTCTGCCTTTGATTAGCGTTAAGTGAAACGTTGATCAATATATTTGATGTGTATTGGTGTGATGATTTGGATGGTTGCATTTGTCAGAATGTAAGGTTTATTGCTCGTTTCATAATTGAATGTATGGTATAAAATACATTAAACTGTTGTTGCTGAAATGTGCTGAACTAATCATGGTGTCTTGTCAGTAATGGCTGCTGGGCTCTGTCTAGATTCAGACAGGAGATAACATGAGGCCGTAGGTTGGAGGTTTTTGTTCAGGGCTGCTGGATGTTTGGCGCAGTGTGCTTCCCTTGCAGCGCAGAAGTAAGTCGCCGTGTGTTCGGCTTTCAGACCGACGATGGAAAGAGAGAGGTTCTTCTCGGCTGCCGCTAAATCTCCACCTAACCTAAAATGTTTCCTGAACTTTTCCTCCACGCTATCGTTGCTGATCTGTCCGTATCCGTATCCGATGAGGTTCAGAGCCTGGTCTCCAGGAGTCTTCTGGTACCAGAGTACGACTCTGTACGACGACTGCTTGTGTGAGCAGAAAAGCCGAACATCGTCACTGGTGTTACTGACGATATTCGAGGGAAACTGGTGGATGTCAATCCCCAGAGAAAAACCTGCGAAAACAGAAAAAGAAGAAAATGGTTAGAACAGCTAAATAAATGTAGGTAGCTGAACAAATAATTGACAATACCTGTAAGGCAACAGAAAGTTAAAATGGCAATCATTTTGTTACTGTGATGGAGATTTTGTTGGAGTGATAATGATGAAGGCGATGAGTATGGTGAACTCAAACACAAGCAGACGAATGAGGAAATGATGTCAGTCACGTGGTAAAAGGCGAGCAGCTGATGTTCACTTCCTCCTATCAGCAGCAGAGAAATACAACCATGAGGTCATATGAGGATGTTTTGGTTCATTAAGCTTCATAAATGGTGGAAGACAATGTGGCCTCTCAGTTTCTTTGCTGATAAATCTTTTCATCTAATGATCTACAAAAAGCCTTAAGATAAAAAAAAGACTAGATACTTATTGATTTAATATGTACGTCAGGGAAATTATTCATATTTATAATAATAATGAGCAGTGATTATTGAACATGCTATTTCCAAATTCTATAGTTTGTTTCCAGAAAATCCAGAGAATTGAAGGCCATCAAGCACTTATAAGTTCTTCATAAGAGAACTTATAAATAAATAAATAAATTGATAAAAGTATTTAATTTAAAAAAAATACATTTTGACAGACAGATCTACAGACATACTAGCTAGCTAGGCTAACTGTCTGTCTAGATCAGGGGTGGGCACTCCTGGTCTAGATAGATAATTAGCTAGATAGTTAGAGAATTATAGATGGTAAGATAGTTATATAATTAGTTAGCTAACNGGATTCAGGAGAACCTGACTGCACTGAGGAGGTGATTCAGGTATTGGATTCAGGTGTGTTGGACCAGGGAAACATCTAAGAGTTGCAGGACACCAGCACTCGAGGACCAGGATTGCCCACCCCTGGTCTAGATAGATAATTAGCTAGATAGTTAGAGAATTATAGATGGTAAGATAGTTATATAATTAGTTAGCTAACTAATTATCTATCTAAGTACATAGATAATTAATTAGCAAACTAATTATCTAGCTAGATAGATTATTAACTAGTTAGTTATTATCAAGCTAAGATAATTAGCTAAATATCTATCTAGGTCTACAGATAATTAGCTAGATAGCTGTCTAGATTGCCAATTTGCTAGTATCTAGACTGACAGAGATGTCAAACTTTGCTTCTCTGATAACAAAAGTAAGAGATGTTTGTCTGTGACAGGATTCTAAAACATCCAATAGAGAAATGAACAAAATAAAAATCCAAAATAAGTCATAGAAATCCCTCTGCTGTTGAGTGCTGTAATTGCTCTCAATGATTTTTTTTAGGATGTATAATTTTTTTTGTACAGCTTTCCAGACTAGTGAGTCTGAGTAATATGCACACAATCCCAAGATTTTGTAAATTCATCCACTTCTTCATTATGAATATTCTATTTTAAATTTTTTATTTATTTTTTTACTGCATTTATAGAGTGAGATGGTGAAGACGTGCCTTTGTTTCTTTCATAAAACTTTGTAAATGAAAATGACTCTGCCTGGTTGTCTTCCTGATTATTTAAATAGGACCAAATGCTGAAAAGAAAACAAAACACCCTCATACACATATCGACCACAAACAGGCTGCACAAAAGACTGGAAACCACGGCTGATAAAACCATTGAACGGTTTTTGTAACGTTCATTGGCGTTTTTTTGTCGTTGTGCTTTACTCGCTGCACAGAAGTAGAAAGCACTGTGCTTCTCCTCTGCAGCGCTGATTATAAGGGAGGCGTTTTTCAACGTGTTCACACTCAGATCTCCAGAGATGTTGAAGTCCTTCTTGTACGTCTCCTCCATGGGGGCGTCTTTGTAGCTCAGATACCCCAGCAGGTTCATGGCCGTGTGTCCAGCTGGGCGCTGATACCAGAGCGTCACCCTGTAGTCGGTTTTATCATAGGTGCAGAAAATCTGAACTTTATAACCGGCGTGTGTGATGAGATTGGAGGGAGACTGGTTGACCTCGACACACAGACTGACACCTAAAAGTCAGACAATGTTTAGTCATTGATTGTAAAACGGCATAAAACGTTAACTTATCTGCATTGCAATCATTTTTGTTTACCTGCAAGGTAAGAAAGGATGAAGATAGGATTCATTTTACCTCTGTACGTTAAGCATTTGCTAACAATCCACCACCATAGGGCAGACAGACAGACAGACAAACAAACAGACAGCGTTTAGGTTTTGGCAGCCGGAATCTAACCAGCGATGAAAGTGGATGTGCTGCTGATAGTGATGAGGATTTAACTGAACCCTGCAGAGGAAAGGGAAGTGACGAAGAAGCACAAACCCTCGACGCAGACAGACGAAGTCAAAGGTTTCAGTTGAGGTTCAGCTGCTTTCTATTCAAAAAGTCCATGTAAAGCCTTGATTTTTGTTTTCTTCTACATTTTGTCATGTTACAATGGCAAATTTCAAAGTTTTAAATTGGGATTTTATGATGGAACAACAGAAAGTGATACTGAAAGATGAAAAAAAGCCACTGGACATCCAACTTAAAGTTCACCAAAAACCATGTGGGGGACAAAATTAAATATAAATGAATACTTTTAGATTTGAAGTACATGGATGGCAGAAAACTAAGCACAGCATCACCCTGATCAAACCATCACCATGCTAAAACATGGCTGTGGCTTTTTTTCCCCCTGTGTGAACAGCTGGCGACGTTCCTGGAAGAAAACAGCTTAGAGACGTCAAAAGACTTGAAACCAAAGCAAAGGTTCACCTTCCAACCTCAGATGTAGCTACTGAGCCACAATGAGAGGATTTGGATCAAAACATGTTCAAGTGTTGGTATGACCTAGTCAAAGTCCGGACCTAAAATGAGCTGAGATGTCAACAACCTGATTTGTAAAGTAAAAGCAAGTGAAGTCTCTACATGTGTAAAGCTTGTCACTGTTTTTGCAGCGAGCAGCGTTCCTTTAATTCATTACCTGATTACAAATGCAAGCCACACTTTTCAGATTTTTACATGTACATTTATGTTAAATCCATAAAAATTTTTACATCCACTTTACAATTTATATCACTTAGTGTTTATTGCATCGATCCCTATTAAATTAACTAAATTAAATTAAAAAATGCTTTATTAATCCCACAGGAAAATAAAATGTTTTAAATAATTTATTAATAAATTTATTTTAAAATTAAATTTTTACATTAAGGTTTCCTACAGCGATGGATCACAATGTGGATGTGTCCGACCAAAACTGAAGATAAAAACATTTATGACTCCTCCTGTGTAAATCATTGGGCTTAGTGGGTAACATGGCTCCCTGCCCAGGGTGGTCTTCCACTACGGGGCGCCAAAATCACCAGCAAAGAAAACCTGCCTACTATGCAGCACTGAATAAGACTGACTGGTCAACACCTGTACGTGCATCAACCACAGTAAAGCAGCAGGCTAGATAGCAGAGCGGATTAACCAGCTGCTAAAAGATGATCAATTGTTTGTCCGTTTCCTCTTTAAAGAGCAAATATGCAAAACCATTAGCTGTTGTGCATCTTAATAATCATCATCTGAGCAGCAGTAGGACAAACAGTTGCTTTTCTTTTTGAAGCAAAAGCAGTCAGATCATGTTATAGAGTTTGTAAAACCTACTGGATAACTGGAGAAATCATCCCAGCCTTTTCACCACTGGTTTCTGTTTCTACTGGGAAATTCAAACACGAGTTGGGAGAAACTGATCAAACTGTAGAGACTTTGAATCACTAATCATTTTTTGATTCCCAGCTCCCCCTAGTGGAGACCTTTACAAGTGCAGACTTGGGTGTTTGATTTACTCTGTTTCATTGTCAGTCGGTTTTTGTTCAGCTGTTGCTTTTCCTCACATCACTGTGTTTGCTGACAGCGCAGAAATAAACGCCGCTGTCATCAGGCTGCAGGTCCTTCACAGTCAGAGCTCCGGTCTCTATGGTGTCTTTGACTGCTGAGTATTTGCTCTGCAGGTTCTGTCCGTAGTCCAGCTGCCCACCGAACGGCGTGTACACAACGAGGGTCATGGTCTCCCCTGGTCGCTGTCGGTACCAGTACATCTGGGTATGAGAAATATCTTTTTTGTGGCTGCATTTCATCTCAGCCGATTCGGCCTTCAGCCTCCAACTGATGACGGGATCCTGGATGACGTCCTGGCAGTAAACTGTCGAGAAAAGAGGAAGGAAAAAAATGTTTTATTTAAAATAAAATCACGTTAATTTATACTAAATTTCTTTATTGAAAGACTAAATTCTAAAAAAATCAATTCAATGCTTCTTAATTTACCTTGAATCCTCAGGGGAGAGAGTAGAAGAATGACAAGAATTTGAAGCATCATTTTAATTTGGAACATTCAGTGTTTAGACTCTGTCACTTTGTGGTCCAACAGAGATGTGCTGAATATTTCTGGGAGGATAAATGACGTATCGCTTCACAGAAGATCCTCCCCTTTTAGAGAGAAGATCAAAACGAGTCGATCCTGGTGGGAATCTGTCAAACATGAACTGAGCAGCAAAGTTAAACGTTTTACTCATAGATATTCTGTATATAGTCATGCACCACTGACCCTACATATAAACTGAAACCCATTCATACAAATGTCACTAATGTGCAGGACGGTTTGCTCGGTTCGGCAAACTGTGAGGTTCTTGTACTGAGGAGCCGTGGCTGTGCGGCACTGTGGTAGCTGGCAGCACAGAAGTAAACCCCGCTGCTGCTCCCATTCAGCTGCTTCATCATCAAAGTGCAGGTCTGGTCTCTGTCAGCGCTCCCCTGCATCTCCACGTCCACTCCAGGTTCTGGAAAGCTTTCGCCCAAAAACCGATACCCCAGCAGCTGCAGCCGTGTGTCCTCCAGCCTCCTGTACCAGAGGATCACGTTGTAGTTCTGGATGCTGTGAGAGCAGCTGATGCTGGCTGCTTCTCCTCGCTTTGCCAGAACGGTGAACGGCGTCTGGCGGACCTGATCGCCCAGAGAAGCTCCTAGAGGAAAAAAAAAGGCCTCAAATTACAGTCAAGACATTCAACTGAAACATCAACACCTCTGAACTGAAAAAGCTGTGATCACCTGAAAGCAGCGCAGCGATTATCAAGAGTTTGACTCTCATTCTGTTGGTTATTGTTCTGCTACGTTCTCAGCAGCTTAACAAGTTGCTCAACTTGTTTTCCTTTGAGGTGACAGCAAAAAAACCATCTGCTGGGTGGGCGTGGTTAGACCAGACCTGAATATTATCGCATTAGTCCTGCCACATGGCCTCGCCTCATCAAAGGAGGTAAACAGCTGCGTGGGATCATGAGGAGGTTTATGCACTGAGGAGCAGAGACATGCAGCACTGTGGTAGCGGGCGGCACAGAAGTAAACCCCGCTGCTGTCCGGGCTGAGTCCCGTAATGGTTACGGTGCACGTTTTGTCTTTGTTGGCGTCCCCGTCTACTGTCACGTTCAGCTCCTTGTCCGGGAACGAAGCGGTTCCGTACATGTATCCCAGCAGCTGCAGCCCGCGGCCGCTCGTCTGTCTGTACCAGAGGATTTGATCGTAGCTCTGAATGCTGTGGGAACAGCTGATGGCGAGTGTCTCGCCACGGACTTTGAAAGCGTGGTCAGGAACTTGGACGACTTTTTGGCTCAGAGAGGAACCTGTGGAAGAGGGCGACCAGAAATGACTAGGAAGCTTCAAATCAAAGGAAATTTTTTATTCTTTAACAAAAAAAAAAAGAGTCAAAATTCATCCTCAAAATCAGCAGGTTACCTGAAACCAGTGCTGCCTGCAGGCTTATGCAGCAGAGGAGGAACATTGCTGGTTCTGGTTGGGGTCAGTTTGCCCTGCAGCTCTGTTGAAATCACAGAACTAAACTGAAATGGGAGGAGCCTCCATGCCTCCTCCTCTTTCCAAAAGTCAAACTGCTCTGATTTTGCATTTTTACATTCATAACAATCTTGAACTTACAGATTCAGAATTGGATTCCACAGAAAACAAGAGAAAAACAAAACACCAACAAGGTTTCCCCCAGAAAACCTGCAAAGCCCGGTGGGGTTGGGCGCCGGGTCAGTCGTTCATCCAGCGGCCCGTCGTGTTTTTGAGTTAAAAAAGTGTTTAAAGTTGACAAGAAATTTGAAAATATCACTTGATAATTATGTGTTTGAAAGATTGGGAGATTAATACCTGGACACCAACAATAAAATCTGAAAAAATGCAAACTTTTATAAAAGACAATGCTAAGCCTGGTGGGAGGCCAGGCTTATAATACACTGGGGGAAACCCTGCACCAAACTACAAAAAATATATCGCATTGTTTGGTAGTAACTGAACAGACACATCATTTCAAATCGTCACCTTCCTAAGATAGTGGCGTAAGTCATTTTAATGTTGTTTTGTAGGTCATTATTAATGCCTGTATTAAAGCATTTGAATAGAACAAAGCAAAAATTACCATACTGAACTGTTATCTACACTGTTTGCTGTAGTTTGCATGTATTTGATTTATAAACATTTACTATATAAAAATACTACAAAATGTGTTACATTTCAACCAATTTTTAAAAATAATTTTACTCAAAAAAGTTAACTTCTTGTTCTTAAAATCGTCTTGCTTAAATCCAGCCGTCTATTGTTTGTTCCCGCTTGTCCTTGGTGGGTAAAACTCATTAACCTACTTAACCGCTAAGTCAGGATGTCATACAGCTAATAGCAAAGTGTATGACGATCCACGTCATGATTTAATGTTGCTGATTAAATAAAATCAGATGGTAATGACAGTGTATGCTTGTCTGATAGATAAAGCGGTCAGTTTGTGCTAAGCGTATGACGATCTGCCAGAACACCGGCGTAGCCAGAGAGAAATGTTTAGCTAATGAATTCACCTACTTTATGTTCCCTATTCGAAGGGAACAAAAATACTAACTTGTTGGTTTATTGAGAAACAAAATGTGACTGAAATAGTAATACAGTTTTAAAATCTGTTTAACAAGGTGGCATGTGAACCTTTCCCCTGTCAGCCACAGCTAAGATGTGCCGGTCTGGTGTGAAACTCAGCTAGCTAGCTTGTTTGTTTGACTTTAGCATTAGCGCTCTCGCTAAACTAGTTAGTGCTGTTTCCAAACCTGAATTGTTTTTCTAAGACTGACATTCTCAACCTAAACAGTATTAAAGCTCTTAGCCTTTACTGAATCAATGTTATTCATGAGCAGGTCGACACAGATTACTTGATTTTTATCTCTGCTGGTCACAACACACAACTAAAATAAAGCTAATAAAGACTTTATACTCTCTGTGAGAACAGAACAATTTCTCAGGACTTCAAAAAGCTCCAGCTTCAAAGTTCTTCTAAGTCAAACTTCTACATTGTGTGGGTTTACAACAACCTTTGTCTGATGTGCCTAAAATTCTTGTGAGAAATAAAAAGTTCTGGGTAGAGAGAACCTTTCTATCAACAGATTAATACAAACAGCTAAATGTTTAAGAAGCTAAAATTATTCAAATGAATCCTTCCTGGATGCTAAGCTTCTGTAGCAATATGCTTAACAAGTCATTTCAACTATAAAGTATTTTTAAAGTACAGCAATTATTGTGTAATTTCTAATAATTGTTGGTAATTTTTCTCAACCGTACTATTTTCTAACCATACACTCAGACCAAATATTTATTATGCAAAAGAAATAGCATACTTTGGGGAGGAGTTAAAATGATTTTTATTAAACTGTAACCAAAATAAAAAATTCCTCACAGCAGTATCTTTGAGAAAACACCACCCCCTAGCGGACAAAATAATATTACATGTCTCATATGGCGACCAGCCCATCCTCCCCTGTGGTTTTGTTGAATGTTATTATCAGCAGGTGAATGATGGTTTCCTCTGTAACAGAGAAGGTTGCATCACGCCGACTTTTTGTAGAGGGGGAGACATGAACTGAGTCACTGTGTCTACTAGCTGCACAGTAATACATGCTGCTGTCTGTAGGCTGCAGTTTCTCCACATGGAGCTCAGATTTCTTTGAGCCGTCTCCTTTTATACTGAAGTGGCCATCGAATTCAGCCTCCATTGTTGGATTTTCATACAAAGTATGACCGACTAACTTGAGAGCAGAGCCGCCAGTCGGCTTCTGGTACCACAGAATCACGTTGTATGTGCTGACTGAGTGGCTGCAGGTGATCGTTGCAGGACCCTGAAGAGTTCCTAATATTGCCGGTGGATCCTGCTGGACATCACTGCTCCGAGAACAATCTGTGTTGAAAGAAAAAAAAAAATAAAAATAAGAAAGATGGACCTGAAAATATACTTGTCTATAAAACGTTTGGAGTCCAACCTACAGCAGCAGCAGAGCAGCAGCAGAGCGATGCTGCTGAGGTTTCTGGTCATGGTGTCTACAGCTTCCTGTTTGTCTCCACAGGGACTCACACGCTCGACACATTTCACAGGTTGTGATGGGTTGTGTGCTGAAGGCGGAGTTTCAGAAAGAAAAGGAGCTTCTTAAAGAGACAGAGGCCCAATTTCGAAGCGCTAATTGGCAAAATAATTTTTTTGACACGTTTTATATAATGGCATTTTTATAATAAATGAAGGTAGTATAGTTACTTGATAGTACTATAAAATGGTTTTATGTGGCTAGAAAATACGTAATACTTCCCATTTAATATAAGATAAGCATAATGCTCCATTGTTTGACTCATTTTTACTTCTCCAAACAGATGACCTCCAAGTTAGTTTATTTTTTTATCCTGAGTGTTAATGTTTACCCAATTATATTTAAAGTAAGTATAAAGACTTGAAGTGTATTCAGGTAAAACGGAGGAAAATCCTATGAAAAAAGTATTATTATTATTATTATTATTATTAAAACTCGAAATGTTGAATTTGCATGTTTGATAAGTTCAGAATCAGACATGACTATGATATGGTTTTTTTTTAAATTTTAATAATACTGTCTAAATATAAAGTCAACTCTTTATTGATAATCCCATAACCTGCTATCACCGTCTTCATATCCATTGAGTGATTAGGTAAATTTCAACACTTCAAAACACAATTCAACATCGAAGCCCTTGTTTTTCTGGATTTCTTACCAAATCCACTTTGTTCACTGAGTGAGTTTATAGGAGTAATAATAATAATAACAAAAGAAACATCTTGCATTCAGCAGATGTTTCTAAATAGACAGAGCCAGTATGAGTAAAAAACCAGGTGACTCCATTACGGTGAGTTAAACTCAGAGTGATGCGAGTTCATCACTAGAGATGTGAACCGTCGGATGCAGGAATGAGTCGCTGAGACTGTGTGTGGTTCCAGCTGAGGTGAGGATTCCTCCGAGGTTTTTGTTCATCTCTCCCATGTGGTTTCATCACTGTGTTGACTCACAGCGCAGAAGTACAAGCCTTTGTCTTCTGCCTTCAGGTTCTTCACTGTGAATGATCCTCTCTCAGGTTCAGTCTTGGACGCTGAGAATTTATCTTTACTGAAATCCCCAAAGTCGTGATCTTTTGTAGTCGTCGACGTGAACGCGATGAGTTTCATTGTTTCTCCAGGCAGCTGTCGGTACCAGTACATCTGGTAATAGCCAGGACCCTTGGTATGGCTGCACTCCATCGTTGCATCTTGACCCACAGACTTCCACAGCATCGGGGTTTGGGAGACATCGCTCCCGCCGACACAACCTGGGTTGAACAGAACAGAAACATCTTGCAAAATGTTGATCAAAACATAATTTTTTTAAATCTAAGTATCTTTTAAATCACCTGATGTCCACAGGAGAAAGACGGAAAACGAGATGAGGATGTTTTGCTGCCTGCTCATAGTGTGGAGCTGCTGTTATGAGCTACAGGGAGGAGGATCCTGAGCCATTCACCTTGTATCTCTGTGTGACGTGGATTTGTGGTCTGCTGTGACTCTTCAGTGTGCTGAATCTTTCATTTTCTGTCCAAATCTGTCATTTTCATGTGTCAGTTCGATGATGTGCAGAAAAATATAGAAAGTTGACTTTTAGTTATCATCTAAAAATTTTGCTTTGAGATTTTCTTTCAGACTCAAAGTAAAAATAAGGTGCATATATAGGCAAAACATAACTAAGTAGGATTTGTGGGCAAACAGAGCTGGAGAAAATAATTTAGAAGTTAAAGTCCTTTAAAGGGGCAGTGTTATGTATTTTCCAAAGTGCAATTTTAAAGCACAATCAAGTAGCTATTATCTTCATTTACAAAAAAAATGCTATATATATATCAAATATGACTTAAAAGAAATTTGACTTCAGAATTATTGCTTTGAAATTGGGCCACTGTCTCTTTAAGAAGCTCCTTCTCTTTCTGAAACTCCACCTTCAGGAAGTCATCACAACATGGCTCCTCTATTAACCCTTTAACAGAGTTTATACCAGCATTTTATTGAGAAATAGCTCCTCTAATGAGCTCAGCAGATTCTCAGTTCCACCAAGCAACCAAGTGTTTGCTAATTGCTTCTGGCTAGTCTGAAGGAGCCGAGTGGGGGAGTGGCATGGGAGGGAGGTGCTGCGCTGGTAACATAGGCTTATCTAGAATCCAGACTGTTACATTTGGCTACATGCTATACGATGTTAAACCCCCTCCACGTATTTCAAAAGAGCACTTTTTTTCCAAAGAGGTCAAAGGGCAGCTAAGCTTTGCTGCCTTTGCTTCCAGAATTCGCAAAAAGGTATCTGTCAGGAGCAGAGTACCAAAGAATTTCCAAGGCATCAATTATAGCAAGCTTTCTTCTAAATAAAACTCACTCTGACAGATTCAGTGAGTGTTTCCAGGTCATCGAGAACTTTAAGACAAGAAATTACGTTTCTTAAGTTCTTCCAAACTTAAGAAACAACAAAAGCTCACCAAGTTTTTTTTTTCCACCCCTTTATTCTAATGCAGATATCAGTACATTTGAAATAAGACAAAATTAATCTACAAGGAATTTACCAGCAATATATAGAAGCTTGATTTAAGTGAATAATTCCTTAATATTGATTTTTAGAAAAATACTGGCAAGGGAAAAATGTCTTAAGTTTTAAAATAATCTGCCAAAATTTGTTTTTTTGTAGATCTGTACAATTAAAGAGACCAAACATCCAAGAATAATGTTGAAGCTAAAAAAATCACCCAGACTGTTAAAGTGGTTAGCATTGTGATATATTGATTCCTGACCAGATCAGACTTTTTTTTATATGGGACTTAAAGGTTGAATACAGCAGAAATAAAAACATGTGATAGAAAGCAGCAGAGCTTCAGTCGGCAAACAATTACATAATAAAATATTATTCTTGCTGCTTGCAGATACTTTATCATTATTATTATGCTTCTAACCCGGATGCATTGAAGTTCCGTTTTGTGAGTTTGTTCACATCTAAATCAAATAAGCTTCACCTAAAATCTGTTCAAGTTCAGAGATTTGTTGCTCTGATTGACAGCAGTGTTGCAGGCTGTCCAGCAGAGGGCGCCCGTTGTTCTGAATGGACGCTGTTCATGTAGGAAGCAGAGAAAAATTTAAAACCAGAACACATGGGACAACAGTTCACTTTATTTCCTGTTTTTCTTTTTCTGAAAGCTGATCTGGTTATTTGACACAAGCAAACGTCAACAATAGTTGCCACGTCTGTCCAGTTAAAGTGCCGTTCTAAATATCTTCATTAACAGCTACAAAAGAGAGATTTAATCTTATCTTTAAAGATTGTTCCAATGGTTTTATTATAATGTGTCTGGCTGATGCTCAGACTGATGGATTTACTGTTTTTATGTCATGTTGAACCGTTAGGAGGGAATGTATCACACGCATGTTGCCACGGTTAAAACATTTTCCATGCAACTTAATTAAAAATAGATTTAAGAGACAAATTTAATGTTTTTGAGCTGTTAGTAAGTGAATTTATTTAAACCAGGCCTGTTTCATAAGACTCTAAAATGCTGTTTTTGTCTGTTTTTTTTAATCAGCATCAGTTTAACCAAATTTACAATATTTATTTAGTTTGCTAAATGTTCGACAAGTGAAATTTCTCATTTATGAAGCTACGACATGGTTGAAATTCAAAAACTCTTTATTGATCCCAAAGGGAAATTTAATTCAGAATTCTTCAGCGTTCGCTCATATGGTACTATTAAAATTTCAATCTGTTGTGTAACCTTGGGATTGATTAAACTCTTAACTGTATTATTTTACACAGCCGTAATGTAACGAGAGCTCAGAATTACAACTGAGACTCCAGCTTGTAACTAATTAAAATGCATGTTAGCTACTTGCTGAAAAATGTTTTTTAATGCATAATGTTGTATATCAAACTACATAATGATTTATAATTATTATCTATATTACCTTGCAGAAATATTAAAACCATTAGATGTTTTGTTGGTATGTATTTTACAGGATTTTATGCAACAGGTTGACACAAAATAGGACTTTACAGTGGAATGGAAAGAAAATTAATATACGATCTAATATGTTTTCTACGTAAAACATAATTATCCTCCATCCTCCCCTGAGCAGAATGTTTGCAGCTCCACCCTTTCCTGTAATCGCAGCTGCAAGGCGTCTTGGGTCCGTTTCTTTACACCTGCTGTAACTTTAACCCATTTTTCTCAGAGACGGTTGCTGAGCTGTTTTCACCGCGTGCGATTCGTAAACCGTAAACATCAACTCTCAACTCGGTCAAACTTGGACTTTGACTGGGAAATTCAAGCACATAAATGTTGTTGTTTTAAAGTTAATGTAACTTTTTTAAACCAGCTTTTCTGTCTGTGTGGAAGTAAACTTTTCTGTTAGTTTTTGTCATATATTGGGGGTTTGTATGTAAAGTAAGGATCAAATTTTATTTCATCTGATCAGAGCAGCTGAGCCGGTCCAAAAAACAAAACAAAAAGATTTTTGTGTATGCTGCGCATGTTTTACAAACGTTACACTTCATATTAAAGTCGCATAATGTGATAAAAAGGGAAAAGGTTAAAGGGCGATGAATTATCCTGCATGGTAATGATATTTTACAATATAAGCTGTAATTTAATGAATTTGAATGGCATCTGACAGAAATGTAATATGTATTGGTTGTTTTTCAAAATTCTTTTTACTATATGATGTTTTTATGATGTAAAGCACTTTGACCTGCTATGTTGCTGAAATGTGCTACACAAATAAACTTTGGAGGGATATTTTGTGACAGCTTTTAGTAGGAGGAGTATAATTAGACAACAGATGTCAGAGAAAACCTGAGTCTGTTGCTGCTTCACATGTGTTTCCTGTTTTTCCAGAACAAATGTGTTTTTCGTTAAAGTAACAGATATTTCCTTCTCGGTTTGACTCAGAGCGAGAATAATTAAAGTAAAAATGTTTGAGGATGATTCAAAACATATAAATGTGCTTCAGAATGCTGCTGTTGTCTTACGGCTACACTGTAGAAAATAAAAGAAAAAGTAAATAAATAAAACAAAACAAAACCAAAAGTCTTAAATTATACGGTAAAACACCAAAACTCCACCGCAAAATTACTGGTCATTGTTTTTCTTTCACGACATTGTCGTCATTGATTTTTATGGTTAAAAGTGAGTCTTTTACTGTAAAATAAAATGTTTCAACTTACGGAAAGAAATTAAGGATAAAATGGATATACAAATGTAAAACGCAACAATTACAGTTTAATGATTTAATTTATTTACAGCAACTTTGCATCAAATAGCTTGAAGTTGTTTCATAGTTTGTAGATTATTCCCATTCCCATCAGTTTTGTCACTGTTAAATATACAGATATATTTCTACTATGTATTCTGAACACACAAACAGTGGAAAAAATATGTATATATAAATTACATTTAAAATAAATGAACTCATTTCAAGGTTTTACCCCAGATCACCTTAAACAGCAGCTGCTGTAACACATATAGAGACAAGCTCGGTTTTGAGCTTCAGTTGAGACAGAAATGGAGCCTGTGCCAGCTGTTTGCTCCAACACACACAGCATGAGTGTGTGTGTGTGTGTGTGTGTGTAGGTGGTGCAGGTGCAGTCACAGAGCCGGAGGTTGCGGTAAAGGTCGAAGGTTGCGAGGCTCGTTTCTCAGCAGGCTGCTCTGCGACCGCATCCTGTCGCTCTGCAGCAGCTCGCATCAGAACCCTGACTTCCTGTTCTCACATGCAGAACGCTCTCTCTGACAAAGCCCCAGAGGATGGAAACCATAGCAACCATCTCACTATATGCAAAGAAAACTAGAATATTTATATGTAACATGAAGATAACTCAAGATATTTGTTCTTAAGTAGCCAAAAAGCTGAAAAACAATTTTTTTTAAACAAAGAATCTCATTATGACGCGGCTAAAAAAACATAAAATTTCCTTGAGACGTTTCAACCTCATGTGGAGAAAAAAAAAAAAAGGATTTCTCGGAAAACAGACAAAATATCTGACGCCATCTTTGGAACAAGTGACGAGAAGAGAGAGAATAAAATCATCGCAACAACAAAAAGATTTGCTTGCGTGTCTTTATTGAGAAAATACATGAAAAGATTGCATGGAAAAAGCTGAACACAAACACAGAGAGAAAACCTGCATGTTTTTAATATCCAGACCGTTTGGATCAGGTCGGAAACACTCGCCTCCACCTGCCATTTTCACGCATTTTATTTACAGAAACTAAGAATAACAAATAAAAAAAAAGTTTCTCCTGAAGATTCGGCTGTCGGCTCTCACTGGTTCCGTTTCTTTGGTGAACTCTGCAGAACAAACAGGAAAAAAAAACACATTATCACATTATTACACCAAAACCAAAAAGTCAGATCAGAATTTCAGAAGCTGCATCACGAGACGAGTTCCTACAGCGAGAGCCAAAATGGCCGTCGACTTAGAAATAAAAGTCTTGATTCTTTTAGAATTTCTTTTAAAAGTAGAAAAAAAATCACCTGATTTAAGATGATATAAAATATCTTTGAATCCAGTTTATTTATTTTTTATTTTTCACCTCTATATACCTACAGTAAACTAAACTTACATCACTGCCCATCCACCAACCTGGTGGTTCCACTGCTGTCTTTACATCATTTATTTATTTTGACCATTTATATGAATCAAATCATGCAACAGCTTTATGTGAATACACCAAATCAGTGTTTATTTTACTCATCGGATCAATCCTTTCATCTGCAGTCAGTTATATTGGTGATAACGACCTGCAGTGTTGTTTTTGTTCTTCTTGTTGCCTTTACTGTCACTTTCCCACAGACTGCTTCCACTTCTGTCCTGCTGCTAATCTAACCTGGTTGCATCAGTTTCAAACTAACACCTGGATGTTTAGATAAAGCTGCAGACTCTGCAGGACCGACCTGAAGCTTCCAGACCAGAAAGCAGACCAAGGCGGCGTAGAGGCAGCTCTTCACGATCAGGGCGCTGTAGGACAGTTTGGCGTTCTGGGTGATCCTTAAATATTTCTCTGTCGGGAGATCAGGAAACGTTAGAGCTGTGGAGGCTAATGGCCGACCTGTTGGCAAGCGTAAACATACTTAAAGTGATTGATTTTTTTTACCTCGTGTCATCCCTGTGTCCGTTTCATTTGCTGAAAGGCAAAAAAGAAAGAAAATGACGACGCCATTACTAAACCTGAAGCATAAAAAGTCACTGATGGAGGATTGTTTTCTGAAAGTAACGTACGGTTAAT
>CAEFZX010002192.1:0-38309 GCA_903066825.1 Alfaro cultratus | reverse complement strand
TCCCTTGATTGATCCCTGTGTATTTAGTCCCACCTGTGTCCTGTGTTCCTCGTCGGGTCCTCGTCTGAGTTCGTCTGGTGTTAGTCTGTCTAGGCCACTCGTTTGCCGTGTTGCTACCTGCATTAGCCTCTGTGTTCCTGCTCAGCAGTGCTGCCACGGTTGTGGATATTTTCTGTTACCTGCCTTCATCACCATTAAATCCTTCATTTTTACTATAACCTGGGTCTCCTGCCTCTACCTCACCGCCTCAACACCACCACTTCATGACATTTTCAGACTTTTAGCATGAAGAATTAATTGAAAACTAGCATATAAGTAGCCAACAAGTCTGAATTATTTTTCTTTAGAAATAAGTCAAAGAAAAATAAAACTCGAATGAAAAACTGCATTTCTTAAACCCCTTTTACTATTTCAATTGGAATTCAATAGAAATATATTATTTTTAATTAATTCACCAATTAGTGCACACAAAACAAACATTGTAGACTCAAACAGAGGTATTGATCTGATATTGATAGTTGTTTTAACCCAATAACTCCTTAATATTAATGAAAAAGTCCTAATTTCACAGGCTGATTATTTAACTTCTAACATGGAAAAAATACTTGTAAGTTAGTTTTGTCTTATTTCAAGTATTTGAAATGGAAACTAGACAAAAATACGTGGTGAGACTTTGTGTTTTTGCTCTACCCACTAATCAATGAGTTCTGGGAGAAACAAATGAAGTTGTGATGAGAAAATCAAATATAAAAGGTGGTATTTAAATATAATTGGAGTAAAAGTAGAAGAAGATTTTCAGTAAAATTCTGGCATTTAGGAAATAGAAATAATTTAAATAATTGTAAATGACCTAAAACCAGAGAAGTTTGGTCTTTTTTGTGTTTCACAGACAAAAAATAAAAGATATTGTCGCAGCGTCATGTAGCATTACTCCTGCCTTTAGTGAAGTTTTCAGGGACAGATGACCTTGTCCCACTTGTCCCTCTCTCTGTCTTCCTGCCCTGGTTTCACTAAAAGCCAATCCATCCATCAGCTGCAGCCTATAAAGACACAAAGTCCCCAAAACAAAATGCAGACCAACAACAAGAAGTCACATCTTTTATCTTATCCTCCTGCTGGAGCAGAGACCCCGACAGCCTCCCCTCCTCTCCTCTGCTGTTTCTTTATTCTGCTGGCATCTGAACCCTTATCTGCTTCCTCTGGGCTTGTCCTTCACAGCACCGCAGGAGCCATCACTGTCTGACTTCCCACCTGACTTCCTGACCGCTTTCTGAGCTGGATGGATTAACCTTAAGAGACAGAGAAGGAGATGGAAGCGAGAGGAAACTCGGCTCAGACCACCTGAGGAGGCGGTGAGGTTGAGACGGAGAAGATTTGGTGTTTCGGGAGAAATAAAGACAGAGACTGTTTATCGATTAACAGAATTAAACAAGATGTTCACCATAGAAAATGTTTGTATTCTTCCAGATGTCCCAGCTTATAATGCTTTAGCAGCCAGACCTTCTTAATCAGTGGTGCACAACGTGTGGCCCTGGGGCCATTTGTGGTCCTTTAAATGATTTTGTTCTGCATCCCCAGAACCAGAACCAAACAAGGAGAAGCAGCATTCAGTTGTAAAACAGCAGAAATTCTGACCTGAACATTCAGAGTCACATAAAGACTGTTACAAAGTCGGCCTTCTATCATCTGAAGAACATTTCCAGTATTAGAGAACTAATGACTCAGCAAGATCTGGAGAAACTCATCCATGTGTTTATCTTTAGTTACATTGATTACTGCAACAGTGTCTAAAAAAAAAAAAGTTTTTATGAAATAGACATATTTCATAAAGACATATTTTATTATTGAGCAGGTAAAACTGAAATAATAATAATAATTTCTGCATTTTTACTTTAATGAACTTTGATGGACTTTGTTTGGACACCACTGTCCAAAGTGGTCAAAGTGTTACTTTTTCTTCAACACTTTGGCTACATTTTTTTTACAGTATCACAGAACCCGATAGCCGCTGCTTACACACGGAACGCCCAACAGGGCCGGTTCTAACGGGGGCTAACAAAGGTCAGGGCCCTTTTGGGTCTTTGCATGCGATGTCAGAACAACCGATGTGCTCCTTTGCTTGTCAAAAACTGGGCAGCTGGCAGCCTGACATCACTTTTATTGAATTGATTTCACTTTAGAAACGGTCACAGGGTGCTGCGCAGTCAGCTGAGCAAACAAACAAGGATACAAACCAAACTTAATTTATAACTTTTAATGAGGAAAGCTACTTCGCTTTCAAAAGCAGGAAGTGGACTCTAGTGCAGAGAATTCTGGGTAAATACAACCAAAACAACAAAAAACATTCGCCTTTAGTGCTAGCAACAAAGACAACAAACACAAAAAATAAATTTGGCGTTGCTCATTTCTTGAGGTGTTAGGAAGTGGAGCATCATTATCTTATGCTTGTCCATTTTAAACACCACCAGGATTTCTTGCATTCTTGTTTCCATTTTGTTAAAAATTAAATCTGTATTTCTTTAATAAGTAAAGCAGTCCAAAGAAAAGAAACATTTAATTTTATTGTTCCTCTTGTCAGAACAGAAACAGAAGTTTTTAGCTTCTCTGCTCCAAACTAACGTCATCTGAAGGTTTGAGTGCATTTGTATGTTTATCAGGAAGAAATGTTGTAACTGAATATTTCTGTTTGCTGTTCTTGGCCAGATATTTTGATTTCAATGTGGCAAATGAGGTTAAATTAAGGCTATTTCTATAATTATTGCTAACCAAGATTTCTTTAAGCATCTGACTCTTTGGAAGCTCTTGGAGGTCATTGAACGCTCACATTTGTAGCTTAATATACGGGCTGTTATGGTTCACACTGCTGGCATTATTGAGTGACATTTAGATTCTCTGTGTAGGAGTTGATAATTAAACAACAGGGAGGAATAAAATCCTTGGAGAAATTGTATAATCACAGATTAGCACTGTGTGATTTGTACATAAAAAGAGAGTGTGCAGCTCTGATTATCTTCATGGTCAGAGTCATCTGGTGCCCAAGGGTAACACGGGTAATAATTGGTGGTTAAAACTCACATGGGTCTTCAGGGGGAATGAAATCAGCTTTAATTCCTCAGCCGAGTCGCCGTCCCCCCTCCGCTCCTCTGCGCTCCAACGCTGGAGGAACAGACACTCTGACTGCAGTGAAACATTTCGCCTGACGTTCCCCCTCAGAGCAGAGAAATAGCATTCGAGTGTTATTGATTTCATGTGGGTAAATGCTGTCGGGCGAGGGCTTAGCAAAGGATGCTGGGTCTTGGAGGATGTGAGATGGAGGATCCGGCCTGCAAATGTGAGCATTGAGAGGCAGCAATCATCATCCTACCCAGCGGTGGATGCCGTCTAGCTGTCTGGTATCGCTCTGAGACGCAACGGGGGAGAAAAGTGTTTGCAGCCTCCTCAGAGCTGAACTTTAGGCTCATCAATGGGGGCTTTGTTTTCTGCCCTCTCCTCAGGTGGTTTCTAACATCTACGAGCTCAATACAAAATAAAAAACAAAAAGTTTTTAGAGAAATAAATACAACAGAAAGATCACGATGCCTTTGAAGGGGCGGTGTCGTGTTTTCACAGCACATTGTGTAATAAAATGTTACTATTAAATAATTATATTAACTTTATTCCATGAACTACTGACAACACATCTCAAAAGATTTAGTATTTATTAGATGCAGTTCTTTCAGACCCCAAATTAAGGAAAGAAAACAAGTTCATATTCATTTAGAAACAACAATATTAATGTTTTAACTCAGGAAGAGGTCAGAAATCAGTATTTGGTGGAATAACCATGAGGTTCAGTGCAGTGGGCTCTTAGTATTTTTCCCCCAGAGCTGTATAGCAAATACAACTTAAAATAAATTATACTTTGTAATTTATCGTCTTGAAATTGGGCTTCTGTCTCTTCAAATGCTGCTCTTTCTGAAACCCTTTAACAACATTTTTACCAGAGTTTAACTGAAAAGCAGCTCGTATACTGAGGTTGTTAATTGCTGCTGGCTAGTCTGAAGGAGCTGAGTGGGGGGTCACAGAGGAGGGCTGCTTTTTGAGGCGGAAGCTCTGAAAATCTCAAAGACGACACTGAGTGCAACTTCCTTCTTCACAAAATGTAAATAAAAATGGAGTAGCGTCACATTTATAGGATTTCTCTTTTGTCTTTAGTAAAAAACCATGAGTCATTTCTCCCGCTAAAGCTAGGCTAACACATTTGTTTTGGTTTTATTTACCCAGAATACCATGCGCTATAGTCCACTTCCTGTGTTTGAAGCGGTCTCTGGTCCACTTGGAGTTCACATATTCAAACCGCACCAGAATTCACTTCAACTGAACCGAGACCAGAGTTTGGTGTTTTGGTCCGCATCAGAGTTTGATTGTTTATTCTCATCTCCCCAAACGAACCGGACTTTCTAGACAATCAAACCAGTTTAATTGAAGTGGACTAAACAGGGTCGGTACCTTAAGACTGCTCTACAATTATTTTCATTGCAAAACTTTCCTTTCTTGCAGTTTATAACAGAAGATGAGCAGAAGGAGAAACAGGGCGTGTTTCAGTAAAGTGAGAGGGAATAAATGTAGAAAAAAAAACTACCAATGGCGGGAGGTGGAACGGCATCAACGACCAATTAGGGGTAAAATCCAAACATCTGCTGGGGAAGCCGCAGATGTTACAGTAAGCCGAGTATTTGAGCTTAAAGTGGCGCATTTAGATAAGAGTCAGACCTTAACGCGTTGTGCTGACACACTCCGGCAGGTTGAACGCTGCAGGGCAGAGTCAGCGGAGCAGGGCTTGTTTGGAGCTGTTTGTCTGGGATGTACGTTTGACCAGTCATTAGAGAGAGCTGAGTGGGAAGTAAGCCGAGAGCTAATGAAGACGAGGAGAGGAGGAGGACGAAGAGGAGGGAGTGGATATCAAAACTGAGGCAATTAGGGATTCTGGCGGTCAGCAGTCATACTCCAGGTTGACAGCTCCTGCCGCTCTGGCGCTCTGGTCTTAATTAGGGCCCAGTTTTCCGCGAGGATCCCGCCGGCAGACATCTTTGATGGAGGGCAATTATCTCCTTCAGGAGGAGAAAAACAACAACAACGGACTTAAAAGGAAAATAATGAAAACTCACTGATAAAGAGTGAGGCTTTTGATAGGCGACATGGCTGATGATCTTGTTAAGGGGGACTGGTTAAAGTAAAAGCTAATGTCAAAGCGAGCGTTTGAAGCAGAGGAGTCGGCGGCGCTCTGATCTTCAAAGCTAGCAGCAATGTAAAGGGAGTCCTTCAGTGAAAGTGTGTGAGGACAAAGAAGTTCAGCAAAGCTGCAGAGTGGATATCTAATGGTGCACCTGCATGAAAAAGCCTCCAAACTCAGCTGGAAGACGCAACCTGAAAACACTTTATAACAACATTTTTGCTCATTTAATTTTAAATAAATTATTCTCAGTAGTGTAAACGAGCAACTGTTGCTGTTTTAATTGGTAAAACGGCAGAAAACAGAGCAAAAGTGGAACCTGAATGAGATAAAAATGCAGATTTGAGCGGAGCTTTAAAAGGATTTGGTTTTCATCAGCCTTAAATATAAACAAACCAAAGGTCTGATCAATTGAAAACAAGATAAGAAGGAGAGCTTTCTACATATAAAACAGCGTAAAGCTGCAGCATCATTTCAACCAGCAGTAAACAGTCAAAGAAATCGGTTTTCTAAGTAAACAAAATGTTGCCGAGCATAAAAGCCAGAAAATTGCACTATATGACCACTGGGGCTCATGTTCACCCAAAACGTGAACCGAGTCGCCATCTGTCTGGCGCGGGTAATTCTGTTTAATGCTGCGTTCGATTTGCCTCGCCTGGACAACATGCAGCTAAAAATCCTGGCTTAAGAGTTAATCACAGCCGATCTCAGGGGAGCGTTTGAGGAGAAAAGTCTTGGTGAGGCGGTTCGGGTCGCTGCGGTAGCTTCAAACTCTAAAGACTAGCTGTACTGCTGTGACTGAGGGAGTGGCTTGGACCTGCATGAAGTAGGCAGGAGGTTTAAGTTCGACCATTATGGTCGGGATTATTAGGTTTCGAAGTATTCACACCTCTCATAAATTTACAGCATAATGGCTGCTAGATTTGGGCTGTTTCATTCCTGATAGTCTGGTTGGTTCTGTTCGATTGGGGACCAAAATTTTAACATTTGTTAAATTTTCAGCTGGAAAGGTTCACTTTCACACTGCACACTCCAAAAACACAGTTTCTAGTGCAAATATGTTACTTACAGGCAACCTTTCAGCAAGATACAGGAGCTTAAGTTAAGTAAATAATTCCTTAATTTTAATGAAAAAGTCGTACCAGTGGCAGATTCTTTCACTTATAACTAGTACTTTCTTTTTAATCAATATAAAGGAATTATTGATTAAAATAAGCTTCCTGAAGTTAGTTTTCTCTTATTTCAAGTGTATTGAGATATTTGCAGTAGAAACTAAACCAAAAATACTTATTACTTATTTGTAAAGGGTACTTTTTTTTTTTTTGGCTAATTCAGTTAATGTTCTTGGAATGCTGGGTTTTATTAGTTACATATAGTTTAGTTTTTTTAGGAGATGTAGTTTTTCACAAAAGGTGCAGAGTTCAAAAAGTCAAAGTATTGTGATTTTGTATACATAGACTGGATAATTAATACTCAACAGAAGATACAGTTTTAAAAAAACATTTTCAATTATTGTTGAACAACCAACTGACTGAATAACTTCTGTTGTTGCTATTTTGCGGACTAACGTAAGCGCTGCCAGGACAAAAATGGAGTAAAGACGTAAACTGCTTGTGTAGAGGAAAAGAAAATTGTTTGCACTAGAAACTATACCTAAAATACCTGGTAATATTTTGTGTTTTTGAAGTGTGTAATGATAAAAACCCTTTAAAAAGTCAGTTCCCCTCCTCGCCTGTGGCGGCGCTGCACCAAGAATCACTGAAGGAAATGACATAAAAACCTCTGAAGAAGACCTGATCACTACTTCCTTCTTCACAAAATGTAAACAAAAATGTAATAGTGTCAGATTTTAGTGGTTGTAGGATTTCGCTTTTGTTTTTGTTTAGACTCATATGTTAGTTTTGGTTGTATTTACCCAGAATGCCTTGCGCTGCAGTTCACTTCCTGTCTTCAGAGTGATCTCCGGTCCTTCTTGGGGATCCTAAATCTACCAGTGGTATGAATAATGTTGGGGTTGACCATATTTACTATTCCTCCTCAGTTCGTTTAGGTTCTGGTTGGGTTTAACATTTTCAGTTGGAGTTTTTCCAGAAACTACAGATTGGATGTTTTTATGACTTTGCTTCCCTTGACATTGTCTAAAAATAACCTCTTATTCACATGAACAAAATGGCTCCATTTATGTCAAAATTATAGCTTTTATAATCAAAAGCTACAATAACAATCCTTAGCTTCTTTTTTTTTCAACAAATCTCCTGCAGATGAGTGTCGAATGTTTCTACATTAAATATTATTAACTTTGTGTTAGCAATAATCCTGCAACATTTGCTGAAAAAAAAAAATCACAGAGTTGAGTTGCAATAACATAACTAGAGAGACACATTGATCCATTAGTTTGGAAGATTATAACATCCCACACTGCAAATATTATTCAAAGCAGCAAATTTATCTTCCAGCCTGACGATCAGAGGCAGAACACTGAGACTAACCTGCTCATCTTTCAAACTAATCTAACAAAATTGTGTGCTTGCAGCCAGGCTGAAGTTTTTTTTTTTTTTGCCAAGGCCCTTGAGAACTGAATGATGTTTTATTTTCCTGCTCTGAATATTTTGACACTTTCTGAAAAGCATAAAGAAAAGCGCGACACTGAAAACTAAACTCCCACAAGAGCAAAGTTCAAATTAAATTCTTTGAAACACAAAAATGAAAAAGAATTGAGATATTAGGCACATTTTTGCTTAGATTAGCTTAAAATCTTCTTAAAATGTTCAAATCAGTCAAAGGAGAAAATGAAAACATATTAGTGCCATTCTAAGAAGGTGTTTATATTAAAATGACATAAAGGATATCATGTTCCCACTCATTGTTAAGGTAAAAATCAACCTTCTGCTGAACCCAATGAGTTCTCTAAGGACCAATTAATCTGAAACAGTTTTCACCGTCTTAAAGGTATGGAAAGACACAGCGTTGTTGTACCTCACTGGACCTGGCAGTGAGGAGATATTTTTAGCCTTTAGTTACTGACCCTCCCAAAACAAATTGAACAGCAAGGTCAGTTTCTGTGTTTTTGCCGTCCCAGATCTGCCATAAAGATCTTGACCTCAGAAGATAGGATTGTTTGTAACGGAGCACAACTCTTTTCTCCTTTTTAGAGAAACATAGAAGAAGAAAAGATAAACCTAAAATGCATAAAAAGGTGAAACTCCTGAGCTGAGCCTGCAGCAAAATGAAAGGACAAAATGATTGTCATTTAAAGAACATGTTTTTCCACAGTTCTGAACATTTGGGAACAAAAAATGCACCTTTGTTTTATTACTTCTTATTGTATTATATTATAAGAAGTATTAAGATTAGTTAGCATAATCAGCTCTACATAACAAAATCACCAGGTGACTCTGAATCCATCCAAACCCTGAACAGGATGTACCATAATTTTCTCCAGCTGAGAAAACTTTAAATGACAAGAAAAGAATAAAATGTTCCCTTCTTGATTGTCTGCACTGCAAAAACACAAAATCTTATAAAAGTATTTTGGTTTAATTTTTAGTGCGGGTATCTTAGTACGCTTGAAATAAGACAAAACTAACTTAGAAGTAACTTTCCAGTAAGATATAGGAGCTTGTTTTAAGTCAATAATATTAACGGAAAACTACTAGTCAAACTGCCAGATTATTTCATTTATAACAAGACATTTTTCAAATGTTACAAGGAAAATAATCTGCCGATGGCACAAGTACTTTAATTTAAATCAAGCTAAGTTAGTTCTGACTTATTTCAACTGAATAAGTCAGAAGTAGACCAAAAATATTTGTAATATTTTCTGTTTTTGCAGCGTTATAATCAGTGTTTTCTCAGTTGAAAACTCAAACAATACAACTAAGACATTATTTGGGGCGGAGGGGGGGAATTTAAGTTGTGATGAATCATAGATAAAAGATGGCGTTTAAATATAATTAGTATAAAGTTTTCTGGCGTTTAGGAAATAGAAATAATTTGGGTAATTCTAAGTGATCTAACACAAGAAAAGTTTAGTCTGATTTAACTTCAGACAATGAGAAAAATGTGTATTTTTGTTCGGTGAAGGTAAATACACTCTGTCCAAGCTATTGCCTCCTTCCCTTTGAGTTACGACTTACAGATAAGTTTGGTTGTTAGCGTCGTCCACACGCTCTATAGGCCCTGCGAAGTCCTTTACTCAGAAACACCCTTGAACTTAAAAAACACCTTTGAAGCTCACGTGTAGCCGGGTTCTGCCCTGAAGGCAGGACTGTGTGTCATTAAACCCAACTCTCCTCCGAGCCGCTGGAGAAAGGCGAAAAGAACAAAGAGTCGGCTTGTTTCTGCTCCTTTTTTCCACCAGATAAAACCCAAACTGCCTCCCGTTTCTCCACCCCATACCAGGCAGGCAATCATAAAGACAACAAACGCCTCCCCCCACTGTGAGTTCATATTCTAATCAACTGGAAGGAGAGGACCCAGACTTCCTGCTGGAGTGTGCAGGCTTGCACTCGGTTGCAACACACACTCCCTCCGCCTTAATTGACTCCATATCAGCCAGCTAGCCACTGGTGCAGACTGTACAATGATGCAGACACTGCTTATCCCTATAACTTCCACCCAGATGGAGGAGCAGAGAGATAACTGCAGCGAGGACCACACAGACACTGAGGGGGGAAAAAAAAGATTGCCTTGGCAAATACAAAAGATGAGCTTCAGTTTACCAGGTCAGAAAACCTCTTCCGGTTTCCTGCTCAGAAATTGCAGCAGTAGGTGGCAGGAGGAGAGAGAAAAGTTAGAGGGACTTTAGGAGGGAGAGTGGTTACAGCCGGAGGTGGGTTGAGAAGAGGGAAGAGAATGAAAGGCAATCTGATAGATGAAAAGGAGGAGCGGGGAAGAGGAGTGGCTGCTGGAGACAGAAGCACTTTGGAGACCGGGGAAATGTAGGGCAGCAGAAACACGGAGGGATTCCAGGAGCCATCAGCGATGAGCAAAAGTTGGAAATGAGGAGATTTCTGTATCACTGGAGTGGAGCAACGGAGCCGAACTGAATCAGGAATTAAAGCAATGACTAAGAATCAACCGGGTTGAAATTAAACACATAATATTCACAAAGTACAGGAAGAAGAGGATCAACACAAATATGTCGAAGCATAATGAGTTTTATCTTTCCTTCTGTGTTATTATTACCATCAATAATAGATTATTGCTGTTAATTTACAATCATTAGTTTTTTTAATTGTATTTGTTTGACATATTATGATGAAGTATTAGGGCCAGTTGTGATGTTATGACTTTATTCTCAAAATATTATGACTTTATTCTCCTAATTGTATTTGTTTATTAGTATGCCCCTAATATTATCCATTATTTTATCCAATTCTGTAATATTGTAAATATAGTAGGTGTATTTGTACATTGGCAAGGAGTTGGTAATTATTCTTATACTGTATGTCCGATAATTATTACTATTATTTTAAGAATTGGCCAATTTTCTTGTTCTGTTATGAGAGACAGTTTGCAGTCATTTAGTTTTTCTGTCATACTATTTATTTATTGTGTTTTTCAGCACAGTAGTCATATGAAAACCTCAACATGTGTTGGTAGGTGATATATTTCATTAAAATTAGATACGTGTTTGCTTCTTCCTTTTCAAACAGAAAATTAGCAGTAAGCTAATTATTTTGTTCTTGGTTATGTTTGCATGTCCTACTGACTACTTGTTTTTCTTGTTTTTAAAAACCTGTTTGAAATAAATGAATAAATCAATTAAATGCACCCTCACTTTCTTCACACTGCCTTGAAAATTATAATATCACACGAGGTCATTATGCAACGCAGCAGGCAGACATCATTAAAACATCTGCAGGACTTCCTGAAATCAGGATCCAAGTTGCAGCCGCCTTCTTCTCATTATCGTTTATTCCAGAGTCGGAGTGGCATGTCTTCTATGATCCCTCCGATCGGTAAATAGGGAATGATCGGGACGGTTATTTTCCTGCGCTGCGCGGTAAACAATGAATCAATAACGATGAGATGATTGTGTTGTTAGGAGAAGTCTGCTCGCATCTCTGTGCCTCTCTTACACTTTCCAAATCATATCTTTCTCCAAAGTGTAAAACCTGCCTCTTCCTGCGCCAGACACAGCCAGCTGGAAAAGAAACCAAGAAGATAAAAGAAGCCCAATTTGACGGCAATGATTGGAGGAAATCTGGCCCTCAAGCAAACTGTTAAGCATCAAGCTCAAGATGACAAACAATTTTCACACCGACCCAAAACATCTTCCTCCAGTCTGTGAAATGGCGTGTTAAAGAACTAAATCATGTTGGACAGAATCCCAGAGAAGCAATTTGTGATGCGCTCTTACAAGAACAACAAAGAGATATCAATAAAACATTCCCAACACATCAGCTGCCGAGCAGGAAAAGCTCTGCCGCCCCTCTGAAATATTTTCATTGCTAAATGTTCTTGCTGGAGTGTGTCCATTATGTGCTGGAATGGAGGATAATGAGCGTCAGTAACTGAAAAAGGAGTGTGTGGATGATTGTGTGTGCATAAAACACCAGCTGCCGGTGACAACACCCGTCAAGCAGGAGGAATCTCGAGGGAGGCAACAGATTTTAAATTGACAGGCGGAGCACGTGAGTGTGGCTTCAATTCCAGCCGTGCTTCTGTGTCGGAGTTTGTGTGAACGCTTTGCTCAGCGCTCACAACGCCTTGAAAATGTCGTAATGCCTCTTGAACTTCTGCACATTTGGTTAGACCCCTGTTGAGAAACTACAAACTTAACACAAATTATGGAGAGGAAGAAAAACGCGGCGTTGTCATTTCCGGCAGGGCCGGCCAAAGCCTTTTTGGGGTCCTAAGCAAATTTTTATTTAGGGCCCCAACATGCCAACACCAGATGTTTTATCATTCCTGAGCTGCTCTGTGTGTAACGTAACTGCTATAATTAGCATCGTTTGTAATTAGCGTACATCATCCCAGTGTTGGTTGCCGCTATTGATTTCAACCTTACAGGGGTAGCAAAGTAAAAAAAAGTAAATCATTTGGATTTTAAGCTATAAAGTGGTATTTAAGTGCCACATTATTTTAATTATTTGAAAGCAACATCAGCTGATACAGCTAATTTGCATACACTAGTTAGCAAGTTTGATATCTTACATTTCCCCAACGGTGGCAGCAGCTAACACCAGGAAGAGATTTAACTTTTATTTGTTGAGCAACAAACAAACTATAATTGTAGAGATGAAGAGGAACTGACCCAAATCTAATTTACATGTGTAATAGGATTGGTTAGTATGATTCAACATTATTTTATATATATGTATATAGATCTGAGTGTATGCGACTCCTGTGTGCATTTTGGTAATTATCAAATTGAGTGTGACAAATTACCAAATACACATTTTTACACCCATTTGATACATGAAGGCTGTGGTGTGTTTATTTTCAATCATTTAGATCCAATTTCTTCTCAAAACAAATTCAGAAGTAGTATTTGTAAAAGGAAAATGATGAGATGTTTTACTGTTCATTAGCTTTTGACAGCTTCAGCATAAAAAGCTGAAAAAAAGTTATTATATATAAAAACTAAAATCAGCAGAGGTAGAAAACTGAAAACTATTACAATGAAGCTTTTTAAATACAGACTTGAGGAAAAAACTAACACCATTAATGACAATCAGATTTCTTAGAACCTGTTAATGGATCTCAAACAACTGGATGAAATGTTTTTAAACCTTGAAAAACTTTGAAGTGGAAAATTAGCACCACCATGTTCCTATTGTTGCGCCTCAGAGTGCATTTAGAGCTGCAGCTGAAGGTGAAATTTTCAGCAAAGCCTCCTTCACACCAGATGAAGTCCGCATTAAATCATTAAGATCCAGTCAGAGCGTGGGAGGTCGTTGCAGGGTCATGACAGGTCGTCTAGCCCACACAGGCTAGCAGTGGTAGAGTTTCTCTGCTGTTTTTAGCTTGAACAAACTGAGGCAGCAGTAACAGCATATGGACTCTGTCCTACTAATACATACATGGGCTGACAACAATCCTGAAAGTTATTATAGCATTTTTTGTGTGGAACATCTACTAGTTTATTGCATCCTACCACTCCTCTTAAAAAAGAAGAGAAGGTTAAAAAAAAAAAGCATTTAATAGAGCAATTTGTGCTCTCTAAGCCAGTAAATACTCAGTATTCAGACACTATAAGAATCTAGCTGGGATAGAGGGCACACACCTCCAGATTGCACCAAGTCCTGTCTCTGCTGATCGCTGGGAGATCAGGCACACCCAGTACCCATCTAAGCCAACAGTCAACACTCTCCATGTCATAGAACATAATATGCTTTATTGGTCTCCAAAGGGAAACTGCTTATAGGTTTATATCATCAAATACTGCACCACACTCAGCTGAACTCAGCTGAGGAGAAAGACACACACATCTAAATTGTTCTGAAATTCAGCTTAATTCATCAGTTGCTGAATCAAACAATATGTTTGATGTAATAATATCATGCTTCAAAATGTAATAAAACATTCGTAAAACCGCATTATCCAATAATCAATTCAAAATGTAAATATTTCTAATATTTTCTGCCGCATTATGCAGTAGCATTATTGCATTTTGCACCAACATTTACAAAATGTGGTAGCAATTCTTTTTTTAGAAATAATAATGTAATAATGTGATGCATTATGTAATAAACCATCACTAACTAGTTGTGTCCATCAAGTCATACATCCTATTCTACAGCTGGATAATATAATATAATATAATATAATATAATATAATATAATATATCACGATGTCAATAGATAATATGTCTGGTAGAATGTATAGAATATTAACTGAACTCCGATTCAAAACCGCACAGCCTTCTGGGGTATGTAGGCAAAGGAAAGGCTCTGGCCACTCAACCTGTCACGGCTAGCTAAGCAAAGTCGGTGGATCAACTAACTGAATCACTCTTTGGTTACCTAGCAACAACTTGTTGAGTAACTTGTGGTTACCTAGCAACAACTTGTTGAGTAACTTGTGGTTACCTAGCAATGATCTGCTGAGTAACTGACGGAGGGGCAGTTTAAGGCTTTGCCACTGTGCCTCATATCTGCTTAAAAATAAAGAACGCCAGGGAGTGAAAACTGTGGATAAACAGGAAAGGTAACACCACCATTCTGGCAGTATTTCAGATCTTTAAGACAAAATTGACTCAATAGTTATTGATATTAACTGATATTAAATGCTCATATTGTAATGAGTTTTTCAGCCACATCATCCAGCCCTATCCCATTCACATCTAAATTGTAACTTTAGTCAATAAATGCTGAATTTTTGGTTATAATTGCTTTTTCAGACTTTTTCAGACTTTAATGAGAAGATACTAAAAAAAAAAAAACTTACATGAGGAAATGCAGGTAAGGCAGGAAATGGAAAGTTGCAGCAAACAGATCAGGTAACAGATGGATCCAGTGAAGAACAATGAAAATTGAGGAGCTTATATACAAAACTGGGTGGAAATGGAGAAAGACCCAAGTGAACTAATTAGAGGCAAATGAGGAACAGCTGAGGCAGAATGCAGGCAGGGGTAGATGAGGGAAGGAGACTAATTAACACAGGGAAGCGAAATGAAGACTCCTACCCACTACATATCAAAGGAAAAAAACTAATAACAATAATCAAAGAGAAATAAATCCAATGAATAAAGACCAGAACAAGAGTAAACCAAATTAATATGGACAAGGAAGTGATCAAAATACAAACACGGAAAGAAACCAAAAGCCAAACACCTCAGGATCATGACACGTATAAACTGTGGCCATGATTGGCTGTGCTGGTTGCTGGGAGACCGAAGGATAAAAAGAGTTTATCGACTCTTTTCAGGCCGCAAGAGTTGATAAACCATCTAGTGGCAGCAGGACGTAGCAATTAATAGATTAAAATGGTCACAGCAGCTGGTAAGTGGTCTTAATCTAGCCTAAAAGTATGGACTGTTGAAGTTGATTAATTTGATAATCTAAAGCAAAAGAAGAGTGTTGACATCACACAACAGCAAATTGTTTACAAAAGCAATAATGGAACTGGAGCCACGAGATTATAGCAAGACAAAGAAAGCTAATAAAAACAAAGCACAGCTGATAGCAATGGAGCATTGACTGCAACTTCTGCAAATTAGTCTTTTTAGATGTCTAGTCAGAACCAGGATGTATTTCAGTGACATAAACTTATTCCATAAGTTCATTATTATAATTTTCAACTGTTGTTTACATCAGATTTACTACGTCTGGCTTGTTCTGATGCAGAATTATCCCGCATGTTTCGGATTAAATACAGTATGACCGTTTAGACTGCAGACGCTTTGAAAACAATCAGATATAAATCCACATTAGTATCGCATATGAAAGTCCACAGATCTTTTTCGGAATTAGACTCTTCAGACCGGTGTGAAAAAGTCGGATAAAAGTCGAATATGGGCAGAAAAAAAGCAGATTTGTTTTCCATTTGCTTGCTGTGTGATTGTAGCCTAAGACCTGCAACTTTAGATGTTATATTACATATGAAAAAACTAACGGCTAAGCAGCATTTTTTAAATCTTTTGAAGCTTTCAACCAAGTAGTAAAATCAAAGTTTCTACAGTGAGCTGCAGGAACTTAAAGGAGAGCTTTTTATCTCCCCAAAGACACTTTTAATAGCAGAGTACTAATGAAATGAATCATAAAGCTGGTGTTTATTACCAAGGTAATGCCTTTTCATTTAGTTAATGAAAACATGTCTGAGGTGTTATAATTGTCAACCTGATGATTAGGAACACACAAATGAGATACATTCGCTCAGGTTGATCTTCAGTATGAAGGTAATGATTCCTGCCAGCAACTCTAGAACGGACTCACATCAGTGAATTTTTTCTTGTTCTTTTCCCCTTGTTTTTACCAAGTTGATGAGCCTCCTCCGTAAACAGAAGGCTCATTAGTTTAATCCTGAGTGTATTCAGCTAAGCAGGAATTCATAAAGACCCGAACAATGCACCGGTGCATGCTAACAGCTTTCTGTCGGGAAGACTCTCCCACGGCATTTTATCCCTTAATGAGCCCTGATCAGCTGCTGAGGAAAAGGTGGAAAACACAGAACCACAGCAGAGGAACAACTCTTCAATGCATTCAGGTGATTCAGCTACGTAAATTTGAACTCCTGCAGAAAAAAGATTGCCTTAATCCATCACTTTGTATTTTTGTTTCCTTCCTTTTTGTGATGTACTTGAATTTGAAATCAGCTAAAATAAAAGCGTTCTGCTTTCAGACAGGTGGCTGAAAGTTCACGCCTCAAATCTTGATGCTCAATTGCTGACATCCGATTTTTTTTTTTTTTGCCTGGTCGTTCATATAACTTATTCAATGTGACTGCAATCAGACATCTGTGTGAACAGTTTATGACCCCAAAGTGACCCGTATGCAGCAGAAGAAGAACGTTGACGACACACAGCAGCGCTTTGTTTAAGTAATAACAGATGGAGCTTTTTATGGATCAACTTTGTTCAGCAATGGAAGCTGAATGGGAACTTGTCACAAGATCATAACAAGACAAAGAGCGATAATAAAAAGAAAGAACAACACAGCGCTGTCTGCTACTTCTGGAGGGAAGTCTGTTTGGATGTCTAGTCAGAATCAGAAGGGTTGGGATACATTTTAGTAAACCAGACTTCTTTCATGTGTTTATAATTATAGTTTTCAGTCACTGTTTACCTCCAGATTTACAGCATCTGTTTTTTTTCTGCTGCAGAATAATGATGCATGTCTGACATCGATTATGTAAAAGTCTAAAAAAATGCAACATGACAGTTTTGATTGCAGACGCTTTGAGAACAGATACGTATCCAATTTAGTTCCACATATGAAAGTGGCACAGATCAGACTTTTTTGGAATTTGGAAAGATCTGAATGGGACCGTTGAGACTTCAGTGAAAAGCCCGGACAAAGGTCACATAGGGTTCGCAACAGCCGAGGCTCCAGACGAGTTTAACAGGTGGTGCATCGGCTTATTTTGGGGGTCAAAATCAATCTACGTAGCTGAACATAAACGACATCACCAGTAGCCTGTAGGCTACTTGCTAACAAGCTTAACGTGCTGTACTGGTATTAGCTAGTCATCTTTTAGCAAACATTACCTGCATCCAACAGCTTTACTCAACTCATTTGGGGGAAAAAACTGTGAAAAGTTCTTTGCGTTTTGTTGGTTTGCTGCCATGATTCTAACACAAACCTGAGCAGCTCTGCACAGCAGCAGCAGGTGTCCGTCTCTGCTGCACAGGTGTAAACCCAGCGATAGCATCTTAGCGCTCATGTTGCGTTTAAAAGCGGCTCGGAAAAACAGATTACGACATGTTAACAACAGATTAAACAGTTTTAGCTGCTGAAACAAGTGACAGACAGAGGGCACAGATATGGGAAGTGCGGAAGCTCCTACTGTATCAAATCGATATAGGAATAACAGAGAGTTGGACACTTACAGGTAAAAACAACAAACAGCTTCCAGTCCAGGGGGGAACGGCTGACTCTGTGGGCGGGCATTGCCCCCCAGTGCCCCCCAATGCCGCCGGGCCTGGGTCGCAGTCACCTGCTGTGTGAAAATTCAACAGCTCGTCTTTGGGATGTCTGTGGTTTCCCACCTGCGCCCATTTCACCCTAAATCTCTTCCTGGATAACCTTAGCTGGTAAGCTATGGCTACAACTAGTGATTATTTTAGTGATAAATTATTTTATTTATTATTCGGCCAATTAATCTATTACTCGGATTTTAAAAAATTGGCACTTTCTGATAATTTTTTGGTTAACCACTTTTTTATGGATTATTAGAAATGTATTAGAAGATGCAAATAAACAAATAATTAGTTTTTAAAATAAGAAAATAAACATTTTATTCTCTAACATGCAATAAGTCAGCACTCCTTCAGTGAACCCTTGATCATTCTCCTCAACTTTTCAATTAACCAATTAAAAATTGGACAGCAATTAGCAAAAGATGCTTAATACAAGATGTGTTTTGTACAGAACTTTCACCAGGTGAAGCTAAAGCTAATCCCACTTGATGGATTTTCTGTAGGAAATATTTAGACAAATGTTGTTTCTTTTTTATTTAATGCAAAATATGTAGTTTTGTACAGTTTTGGCTTAATGACTGCACTGAATCTGTTATTCTTCCAACAAATGGCCTTTTTTTAAACTCCCGATAACGATTCATCGATTACTAAATTAGCTGACGATTATTTCAATGATCCATTCATCACTATTAATCCGATTAATTGTTTCAGCACTAGATGAAACAGAGCTCTGCTAATAAAAAATATATATATTGTAATTCAGGCTGCAGTGAAAATAACAAGTTCCTTATGGGCTTTATAAAGAGAGGAGGTCGATGCTGAATACCTTACGCTGTCAAAGGGCCATATAGATGTAAAGAAGAACGGCTTCTGAACGCCTGACAACCTTTATTCAGAGCTTTATGTCGCTGCGGAGTCCTTGTCCTGTCCTTTGTTGTGCTGCTGGGAGCTGCAAATTTAACAAACATATCATCTGACAGCGTCTCTATAAAACTCCTCCGCGCTTGTGCATGATAATGAGATTCAAATCAACTGGGATGTGGGCTCGTTGTAAAACAGTGGGAAGGTTTCTCCTGCTGTAATAAAGTAATGTGGAGGCCTTAATTGCAAGTGGCGTAAAACCCATCAAAAATAAACCGATGCTATTTTTAATAAACGCCTGCAAATGTGACTTTTGCACATTTACCGAACTTAGAACAAAAACTCAGCCTATTTCCACACTGTAGATTATTTTTAACACCAGAATAAGTCTCATTAATTTTTAATTAAAGCAGACTAATATGATTAGTCGGAGTGAAAGCGGTCCTTGAATTCTCATATTTCCTCCAAGTTAATGCTATTCGAAGGTGACCTCAGAGAAAAGTTGTGGTGCAAAACAAGTCAGATTTTTACTCTGAATTATCATCTGAGACCCGACAGAGGCTGGAATAAAGACAGCTGGCCAGCGCTAATAAAATTAACAGATGCAGAGGCTCGTATCAGCAGCGCAAACGAGTATCTGTCTGTTTATGAGCAGAAGATGGCTTCATTTCCTGCAATTACTGTGTTAATTCCTCCTTCCATCATCGTCTCATCAATATTGCAGCCAATGCCCTGATGATGATGATGATGATGACAGCATCAGATGCTCTGCTAATAGCTGAGTGCAAATGCATCAACAGCATGGGCATTAATATCACTTATGAGGCTTCTGCAACTGCGTGCAGAGATAGAAACTTTATCAACGGTGCAAACGGCTCGGTGGTGGCAGCACTGATGATGGTTGCAGCACCAAGGTGAGAATATTGGCTCTCAAAGGTGCAGACTTCTGATTTTGTAGATTAAAAATCATGATGAAATATTAACCCACTCTGCCAGGCAAAACTTCTCCAAACATGTAATTCTGCAAAATGGAATTACGAAAACAAATTAGCTTATTGGAAACGTTCTAAAACGTTTTAGCACCAAGGTGAGGTGATTTTCTGGCTGCATTTAAATTAGTGTATTTCGCAAAACTGTAATGGAAACACTTTATTCACATCACACAAGTCACACCATCAACAAACGGATGTTACTACTGGTGCAAAAGACAAAGAAGACGACAGGAAGTGGTAGGAGGATGACGGCGCAAATTTATTCATTTGTGACTTTAATTGCGTTTATTATTTACTGGAACAAACACACAGTGCCCTTCGAATGCGACTGAAAATTAAATTCATTCAAAGTAAAAGGGAAATTAAACAAAACTGAATTAAATTTACTTAACTTTCATTGAATTGAAGTAATTGAAGAGCATAATTTTGGATTTCCAAAAGTATTTATGATAATCCCAAAAGTAGTAACATTATTTAATATTTCAGAAGGTTTTTGAATCGCTTAATTTTCCAGACTGAATTTATTGCCAGAAAATTGCTGGATGGTTTTAGAAGCAGCTGAGACCCAAATGGAAGTAGAAAAAAAACACTAAATATGTCCCTTTTAATAATTAGGCTTGACATTTCATCTGGAAAGTTCACAAATTATGGCTTGACTGTTCCTACCAGGCTCATTACTCACATCTAGGTAGCTGAGTCCAGAGAACGGAAAAGCAAAGAAATTTGCTTTATTATAAAAGCAGCTGCCAGGCGTTACCATTCTACTCATTACATGAGCCATAACAGATTTTCCCTTTGCTTCCTTTATATTGACAATACACAAATTCACTGGTGAATACCTAACAAGAGGATACAAAAAAAGCACATCATGTTAGATTTATCCCCTAATCGAGAGGTAGCTTCCTCTCTCCCACCCATCAGCCGTAATTGCTTTCCAGGCCTGAGCAGGAAAGAGCCCGGAGCTGTGTTGTGTTTGGCGGGAGCAGAATGCACCAGAGATAAGTGGGAATCCAAAAGTATGCTCCAATTGGGACCACTGTGGTGGAACCAAATCCCCATTCTCCCCTGTTCAGGCGAAAGTGAGCATTTTTAGTATTCTAAAAAGAGCTTCTGTTCAAAAATAGAACAAACCGCCTCAGACGGCTCGTTGCTATTAGTTTTGTAATGTGGGATGGTTCAAAGGCAGCCGTCACTCAGACACAAACACACAAAGTGCAAAACTTCACTGGTGGTTCGCATTAGCTGACAGAGTCATCGACCATAACGGCCTAACTGCTGAGGCTTTTTTTGTTTCCCCATCCAGCTGCTGAAAAGATAAATCCTAATGAGCGGTGAAAAATGACTTTGCTGCTGGAGGAAAAAAAAGAGATGTAGCTGTCAGAGATGAAATATTAAAACTCCCAGTTCTCCAGCTGTCACCTTTGCTTCGGTTCATAGAAGGATGCCTTGTCATGTCTCCTTGGCACAGATAGATTCCCACTAACGCCTTCCAGCAAAGTGTACCAAGTCAGGGAGAATTTGCAGCCTCGATATGTCTAAAAGTGACTCTAACCAAGGCTTCAGCTGAAGAATATCTCCTTTTTTTAAATTCTCCATTCCATCTCAGTGGGGTTTTCAGTAGCTGCTCCCAGCAGAGGAAGCACAGACACATTTCAGATCTACTTTTTCTGAGGCAGCTCAGCAAAGACGGAACTTTTCCTAATTTGATAAACATTGTTAAAAAATGTTAGACTTTAAACATCCACAGTTAGTTTGCAATTTCCATCTAAAATCCATACCCATACCATCCAAAGATAAAAGCATCTTTTTAGCAAAACATCACATTAAAAAAAAAAACACTGAACGTGAGCGTGTCTTTTACCAAACGTTATACAAATGGAGTCCTGCGTCTATTTACAAAAGTCTCCAACTTTTCAGCTTAAATTTTCAAAAAGGTTTTCAAGCAATTTAAACCTTCTGCAATGTAGTTAGCTAACTTCTTTAGCATTTGAAGTGCAAAGAATACTGAGACGAACAGATGAGGAGAAAGCTACCACTCCTTTTTGTGAAATTTTGACTTAACTTCCCTGACATATTTACTTCTATTTAAGATTAAATAAAAGTTAAAGCATCACTCTAAATATCAACTTTAGCTTTTTCCTGACCTGTTTGTGCTACGTGGCAAGACCTAGCATGCTAAAAACTGACATGTAGCTAACAGATGCTAACAATAAAGAGTTAACTTCTGTTTCCATTCAAAGATAGACCATTTTAAAGGCATATTTTTTACTTCATGTACTTGCTGACAAAGGCGTATGATATCATGTACTGTGGCTGTATGATTTATGGAAGGCAGACAAAGTCAAAAGTTACAAACACCAAAGACACAACAACTGCAGAACGGTCAAGAGAAACAACAAAATCTGTTCAGAAAACATTACTGCAGAGGATCTGGCAGTAGAAACTGAAAACCTACAACTAAAACAACCAACATGTGACTGGCTGATGGAGCAAATGGCAAACTGGTAGAGATTTGAAACAGAAAACAGAACCCAGACAGTTAGGTTGTTTTAGACTCGGCTAGATTAGGGACCAAAATGGGAACATTTGTCACATTTTCAGCTGCTGCAGTTCTCTTTCACACTGCACTGCGTCAAACTAACCAAATCTTGGTTAGTTCCTGGGAATTGTAATAGAAAATTTACCAAAAGGTGGAACTTTGTAGAAAAAGTCAGAGGTTTCTGACCCAACTCATCCTCAAAATCCACCTTCTTTTAGTCAACCTGTCACTTAAGTATTTGAAAATGCTGTAAAATTATTAGTTAAATTTTCTAACAGTAGTCAGTCTGGCCATTTAGCACCTTAATTAGCAAAAAAACTGGTTTACTAGGTTTAAGTTTTTACTATAAATACTTGCTCCGATTTTACTTTCATCCACTACCTGACAGTTAATTTGGTCATATTTACCTGGCAACTAATCATCAACACTGTTCTGAGCACCACTGTGTCATTAAATTATGACACAGTGGTTTTAGACAAAATACAGATTTATTCATTGACCTTATTAAAGAAAAGTCAACAAAAACTGGAGAAATCCTCTAAAAAGGTCATGTAAAATACCAAAACAAAAGATAATAGGCAGCCAAACTTGGAAGAAAGTTCAAAGAACAATTGATTGAAGAGCATGAATACACTACAAGAAAGTCTGAATGCTTAGAAGCAAAAAAATAAAGCAATTAGAGATGACAGACACTCTAATCCCCAACCGGGAATAGAAGCAGAAACGTCTGAGGAGCAAAGCTGATTCAAAGTACTGAGGATTATCGACTATGACCCGATAAAAACCTACCCAGTTCCTACGGTTACTTCTTAAACAAAGCTGTATTTTAAAAATGAAAAGTTTTACTGTCTATTGAGAGAAAAGTGAGTTTTCCGAAGCTTTGTCCTCTGCTTGAGTTCAACATCTTGTGGGGACAATATGGCTGCCACACCACAGCCCAAAACAAATTAATCATCTGAGTTGTGAAACGAATTTGTGAGATTTAAATTCCAGAAAACAATAAAGGAGAAAAACTGCAACTTCAACAGTTGCCAGAAAAAGTTCAAGGTTTTCGTTTTAATCATGTGAAAATCCTCATTGTAAGTCAGCATTTGTTCGTCTCCTGCTCCACATCAAGGTGCCCCTCCTGTTTGACAAGACTCCTCCATTACTCCGACTACACCTGACTTCCTGCTCGGGAATCTGCATGACTCCGGTGTCAGGGCGGCAATCACAGGAAGAAGCTCACACATCTCCGCTGAGACAGGCAGCAGCGTTTTTTCTGCCCTTCTTCTCCTCAGTGAGAAAACAGAAAGCAGGAGAGGACTAAAAGAATGGAGGCCCCGCTGGGATTTCACACCATCTTTCACGAATGTGTCGGTCGGTGTCTTTCCCCTCTTTCGATCTGCTGTCTCATTCGCTCAGGCTGAACCTTTTCTGACTCGTCTATTCTCTTTTATCACCCTCTCCTTTCCATACCCTTCCTCATCTTTGTCCTCTTATTCTCTTCGCCCTTCTTCTGAAAGAGTTTCTCCATCCCCTTCATCTCCAGCCTAAGTTTTCCTCCTTATCTCAGCAGCACAAACCGTAGAACGGCAGCACAGTAAAATTGCATTTTCATTTAAATGCACTCCAGCCCTGTTTAGTCCTCTTTAATCAAACTCTAGTTAATTTTTCTAGAAAGTCTGGTTCGTTTGGGGAGGTGTGAATGTGCAATCAAGCTCTGACTAACCAAAAAAGCGAACTCTGAGTAAATACTGAGGTCTTGGTCGAGTTGAAGTGAACTCTGGTGCAGTTTGAGTGCATATGTGAACACCAAGCGGACTGGAGCAGGAAGTGGACTACAGCACAAGGGATTCTGGGTAAATACAACCAAAACAAAAGTGCTAGTCTAGTGCTAGCAGAAGAAATGACTTGTGGTCTTTAACCAAAGATAAAAGAAAAATCCTACAACCACTAAAATCTATCATTACTACATTTCTTTTTTACATTTTGTGAGGTTTTCATGTCGTTTCGTTCAGTGGTTCTTGGTGCAGCGCCCCCACAGGCGAGGAGGGGAAACCTCCAAACTAATTTTAAATTAGTGTGGATTGTTTGACACAGTGTGAAAGCAAATCGCACCAACTGACAATGTAACAAATGTTGCAATTTTGGCCTCCAATCGGACCGAGTCTACTGGACTGTCAGGTGTGAAAACATTCTTGGATTACAATGAACAGTGGGCCATAACTTGAATAACAAAACTATTTATTTAACTAAACCAAACACATTGATCTGTTTTGCATGTGAGAACTATTTGTTTGATCAAGCTTGTGATGCAATTGGTGTATTTAAGGGAGCTGTATTGGTGCACAGTTATCAAATACATTTGTAATTCAGTACATTTAAGTAAGTGTTTTAAATAAATAAGCATTTTAAATCAGTTCAGAACTGTTTTACTGTATCTGATCAGTATTGGTAATGAAAAAGGTGAATCAGTGCATCTATAGACAAAATGTTAATCTATATACAATATAAAATGAACAAACTGACAGCTTTGGTGGGGTGGCCAATCAGATTTCAAGGGTAGCCGGCCACCTTTAGCCCCCCTGTGGCTATGCCCCTGTTATCTTGTCTCTTTCCTTCGCAGGCTTACCAATACTGCTCCATAAGTAGAAAGAAATTACCCTTCATTCTGACCCAAATCAAACATGCAGCAGTAAAAATATTGAGCACGGAAACATTTATGGATTTTCAGGAGCAAAAATAAGGCAGAGACGGTGGAGGAAAAAGTATTTAAAATTCCTGACGAATAGCACACAGCCTTTCCGACACTTTCTGTGTTGTGAAGGGTTTAATACTCTTGTGGAAGATAAAGTAAAGCGGTCAAAGGCTGACTGGCATCGCACCGCTGCGTGCCGGCTGGCTTATATCGCAGACAGATCAATATAGCAAAGAGGTCAGGCAGCAAAGAGGAGGAAGACAAATGGTCAAGTCGGAGGATTTTTTTAAACACTGATCATTCAGTGCTGCAGGAGAACAAAAATGAGATAAGGATGATGACTTTTACAAGCCATGTGGTATCCTACAGAGGATGCAGTCCTCAGAACTGGAAAGGGCAACAACGTTCTGGAGTGGAAAAACGCATCCATATCATCAAAGTATTGATTACAAGAAATATGTAGGACAATAAAACGGCTGGTGTGGAGAAGTGTAACCGATCTGCAGAGGAGCCGTGGCCCCTAATGATGTCCCCTGTCACCAAAATGCCAATAAGATAAAAGCGAAAAGAAAGAAAAATAAATAAATAAACCTGCGGCTTACTTATGATGCTCGGCTGCTCCGGTTCACTCGAGGAAAATCAATTCTCATCCGCAGCTGCGCTCAGTGACGCATCGCAGACAAATCCTCATCAAATCAAAACACACATGGTCGCCGAGTATTGGCTTTTCAGGCCGGGCAAAATGTGCTGCGTGCAACGTCCTAAAATACGACATATTGCTCATTCATATAACGCGGCGTTCGATATGTGAGTGATCAGAGTGACTGAAGAGAAAAGACTAACCGCACCTCTGGAGCATTTATTTTTCTATCAATAATCTAAAACCTATACTGATACATCAAGTCAAAGCAAAGATTTATAATGATTTGAACTGCTATGAAAAAAAAAATAGTGGCCCACATACAAACCACTTTTTCATGACTGTAACTTTAAATCAGGCTAAATGTTGTTTAGTTGGTATTAACTGAATTATTTCTTTTTGTTTAAGGGTGAAATAGAGAAAATCTTAAGCAACTTTTTAAATTACTTTCTTAAAACTTAGGTTTAGTTACTTCAGATGCAAATTATTTTAATGAAGGCAGATAGGCACAGTTTGAGGCAGGGATGTCAAAATATTTGAGACATTGGCCAAAAGAAAAAGTACTCATGGGCCAAGAAATAAAAACTAACATCAAGCAAATAAAATCCCCCATTTATTTGTAGGAAAGGAATGCAGTTCATTTTAGATCCAAACCTCAAAATAATTTTGCACATTTGCTGATGCTGTTTTAAAAGAAATACATCCAGTTTTCACGTTCTTTTTAGGCTCAGATTAAAGTTTATTTCACTTTCTTTTTAAATGATTTCTATATTTAGCCAAATTTATAAATTAAGTAAATGCTGGACTAGGCGCAGCAAAGTCAGCTTTTGAGTAAAAATGTCTGCATCAACGAGGTTCTACTTATTATAAAACCATGAATACTGTGTCGTATTTAAAATTGAGTTTGTAATAATGTCACCCTGATGGAAAAATTAATAATTTAATAAACTATTTTTTAATCATTCTTTAATTGCAGTTGGGATCACACAAAAAATTAACAGCTCAAACACATTGCTTCTTCTTGGAAAAATCTGAAGAAATTCTCCAGTTCCAGTGATTAATCATTACTGGTTCTGTAGAAGAACCAGCTCACATTTCCACAACCAGAAAGCCAAGATGGAGCCACATCTTTACATCAACAAAAAGGTTTCATCCGATTAACGCATCTTCTTCCTGTTTTATTCTTTTTTTCTGAAATGTTTCAGTGTTTAAAGACGATTTCACCAAACAAATCATGTGATTTATCAGAATATTCCTACAACCAAATGCCCTAATATCACCACCTTAATTTAATAACACTGTTTTAAACGAGCAAAGCTTGTTTAATACCATCTAAATCAGCCGATCTCTCATCTGCAACAGGAGTGAAACACAACTGGAGAAATTTATGAACACCACCTGGTGATCTTAAACAATTAACAGAAGAAGGAAATGGTTTTTTTGTGGATTTAATAAAAAATAATTATTGGTGAGTGAAGCTGCTAATTGCAACTTCAACTACTTAAACCCCATGATGGATGGCATCAACATAACCTTGGAGGTGATGGGAGACAGTTATTTTTCTGCAAATTTAGTTTATTTGTTCAAAACAAAAGAAAACCTAAACTCCAAAGTTTTTGGAGTTGTTTGGCCTGCTGTTCCCAGTGAGCCCGTCTCCAACTTCTGATGAAACCAATTCTTTCCCGTTCCAGAACCAGAGCCTGCAGCCATAGAAACACAAAGAAATTGTACCAATACCAGCAAATTCCCCCCAATGGCAGAGGATGAAATTAGTCTGGGAAACACAAGGAATCCATCTCAGACTCAGTTTTCTTCAAAGTTAAATTTCATTACAGGACAGCCAGAAAAACCCTGAACAAAAAACGCCAGGAGGAAACATTTTCTCTCTGAAATGAATCAGATTAGTCTCTGACTGAACCAGAAGACGTCTAGAATAATATCCGTCACACAAAGTGAAAGTAAAAATGTTCGTAATGAACAGCATCAAATCCTACAAATCAACTGTAAAGCATGGTGGTGGAGGTGTGATGATTTGCGTATATTTTGTCTCCATTGAACCCAGTTTCTTGTGATACTCAGTCAGGATCTAAACCAGGTTGTCAAACTCATTTTTGTTTTGGGCCAAATCGAGATCATAAATGCTCTTAAAGGGCCGGTTGTGCCAGAATGTATTGATAAAACTTGTTCACAAACTGTTAAAATATCAATCAATTCCTAAAATTAAATATTATTATTGAACGTGTTTTCAGTCCCTCCAGGATTTTGTCTTTGTGGCGCTAATTTGGAAATATTTTTCCGATATTTGAGTTTATTTGTGACGGTAAATGTGACTTCTTATTACTCGCTGTATAAATCATGGACAATAATCTGACATCAATTAAGGCTGAGGCAGCTGTTTAGTACAAGAAAGAAAGTTTTGGACAATTTTTGAGAAAAATCTGCAATAAACTCCCAATTATTAGCACAAAAAAGTGCAGGGATTTGTTAATTTTGTGTGAATTTCCATGATAATTCTCAAGAAACTGGAGGGCCTGATTGATATAATCTAGACTTTATAGTTGGTGTTTAGGCATTAACCTTCCAGTCTTCCAATAATCAGGTAATATTTTTAAAATTTCCTGTCAACTGTAAACATTTTTTAACTCACAAACATGGCTGACGCTGGACGGATGACGGCCCTAGCGCCCAAAGCTCCATGTGAGCTTAGCAAGTTTCTGGGGGAAAAGTAATTATTGCGATAAACAATAATATTGTGATTTGAGACCATTTTCGTAATGGAAAGTAATGCAAGTTTGCCTTCTCAAAGACTAATAATAAACACCTAGCACTGGAACTGGAAGACATTATAAATATTCAAAATGAAACACAACAACCAAAATGATAAAGAGGAAATAAAGCCACACACAACCGAAACCATAAATAAAATTGATTATGAAGTCTCTGTAAACAAAACTGACCTTAAAAAACTATTAGCCATCAGACTGGAAATTATAAATATCATTTTAGTTTGTGATTAACTGATTAACTAGTTATTGTAACTGGCTTTTATATAATGTTGAAGTTTTACACATTCGAATGTTTCTGTTTCATTTTTCCGTTTCTATCTGCAGCCAACCTCCATCAAGACTGAGTTTCAAGCTGCCCGGTGTTTAACGTAGACGGTCATTTACCCACCAGGCTATTTTTCTGACGTTCAGGAACAACATGTCAACTCCTAAATCTCTGCAGCCGACACATTTGCATGCTGTTGATTTTCTGTAATCTGTACAGCAGCAGCCTTCTGCAAATGCACGCAGCTTGCCGTCCAATTACTCATATGCAAATGCCGTAATCTGACAATACACGCTTTCCAGAAGCCGGCAGATCTCCCCGAGACGGAGATGGCAGCAAGAATTTAGCTGCCACTCATGGTGTCCACAGTCCTGCCACAGACGGATTACAGAACGGGCCAACTAGAAACCAGACCAGGAACCCGAAGCCACAGAAGTGACTTTTCATGTCGAGATCGTCAAATAGCGGCAGGGAACGCAAAACGGCAACAAAGAGAGGCAAAAATGACCACAAAAGGACAGCAGGGTACAAAATTACTCTGGATACAATAATAAAAAAAGAGAGTGAAGAAAAAATAGCTGCTTTAAGGATGCCTAATTATTTTAAGAAGCAAGATTGTATGTGGTTTGATGAATAATTATGGAGACCAACAAAAAACAGAACAGAGAACATTGTACTCATAAAATGTCAAAAACAGAAACTAAAAGCAATTCATAATGCTTACAGAAAGATGGCAAATAGAAGCGGTAAAGGAAATATCAATTTTATGTTTGAAGGAGGCACAGGATGACAAAATACAGACAAAAATGTGTAAAAGGATCATTTATATTTAAAGAATACAAAGAAGCTACACAGAAGAGAAAATACTGCTTATAGCTGAGCGATGCAAATAAGCCAATCAAAGTAAAAAAAAAAGAAAAAAATGCAGAAGTTTACTGAAAGAAAGGATGCTAAACTGTAATGTTATAAATAAAAGGAAATTCAAGGACTTTTCTTGGTCGCCAAATGGTTAAAAAGAGAACAGAGATGCAAAATTACTAGAAAGAAGGATAAATAAGTCTGATGAGGATGTAAATGGTTCAAAGTAAGATAAAAATAATGCTAAAGGATTGCAAAATGGCTACAAAGAGACAAAACTAGAAAGAGATACATGTGAATATTAAAATAAGTGAAGGGAAATTAAGAACTACTTTTGGAGGATGTAAAGAACTGCATAATCACAACTTCAAAGCATCATAAACAGAAAATATGAGCTGCACAATGACCAAAGAGATATAAAATAACAGAGAAGAAAAACTAGATTAATAATAATGTGAATTTTTCACTGTGAGATTCAACTTTTTGAATGAAGGCTAAAAAATGAACTTAAATTAGATGCAAAACAGTTACAGAAAAACATACAACAAAGTCAAAAGTTGTAAGAAAAGGTTACTGAAAGGTTAAGAGTAACTGCTGAGGGGTAGAAAATGATTAAAAAGAGCAATACATTTCCAAATAGCAATGAAAAGTTATTAAAGAAGTTTTAAAAAATTGGATTTAAAAAAAAGAAAATGTAACTTTTTCGGAAAGTCAAATGAGTGAATAAAAACAGAATGACCACAAACAGATGCAACAAGTCTACAGGCAGAAACACAAACCAAAGATTGAAGCATCTAAAACAGAGAAAAAGTGTGGAAAATGGCAATTCAGAGATGTCAAAACATCTAAAACAAAAAATAATTCTCCTCAAGGATGCAACACTTCAAAACAAAGTCATCAAATCACAACAAAGAGATGCCAAATGAAAAAAAATCTAAAAGGCTACAGAAAAATCACAGAGATGTGAAAAATAGCAATTAAAATATGCAAAAAATGCCATTAAGACAGTTAAAAATATTACACATGACAGATATTAGTAATAATGGATGCAAAAAGGACAAATAAAAGGCATAAAGTGACCACAAATAGATGCAAAATGTTTAGAAAGACGCAAGAGACTTTTGAAAGTTTCAAAATGACTGCAGTGAAATGGAAAAAGCACACAAAACGGCCACAAAGAGATGTCAAGGTATCACCAGAGAGAAATATAAACCAAAGATTGAAACATCTAAAATAGGTACAGAGAGAAGAAGTGCACAAAATGGCAAGCCTGAGATTTTAAAATATATAAAATGGAAGCTCTCTTCCGGGATGCAACACAAAGTCATCACATCATAACAAAGTCATATCAAATGACAAGAAATACTAACGGCTGCAGAAAAATCCCAAGAGAAACATGAAAAATAGCATCTACAGGTTGAAAAAATGCCATTAGGACTCTTTAAAATATCACACAGGACAGATATTAGTAATTAGGGACACAAAACAGACAAATAAAAGGCATAAAGTGACCACAAGTAGATACAAAATGCTTAGAGATGCAAAAGACTTTTGAAAGTTGCAAAATGGCTGCAGTGAAATGGGAAAGAAAAAACATGCAAAATGGGCACAGAGATGTCGAGGTATCACAAATGGAGGATAAGAGCTCTGTGGGATGTGGAATGGCTGCAGAGAGACAGAAAAAGACTAAAAAGCTACAGGACAATTTTTATTAGAACCAACCTGACACAAAAAGAGTCGGGCAAACCATAAAGTAACCACAGTGGGAGAAAAACAACTGTTCTATAGAAAAAAGGAAGATTCAGCCCATCAACAAAATGTTGCCTGAATAAGCCTTCACCTTGTGAGCAGGTAGGTCTGCTTTACTTGCAAAGCCTTTAGCTCCCTGCTACTCACATTGATTGTTTTCTCCTGGTAAACAGATGGAAGTCGATACCCGGCGGTGACGTCAGGGTTCGGCTCGCTGAGGGTCTCCTGGGTTTATCAATTAGAGTGGAAGAATGAAGCCAAGGATTTCATTTGTCGCTTAAACCGTTATTAGCAACGACAGGTGGGTATCGAGTGTGGAGCAAGACTGCTGGAGAAAATTGTGATAAACGACAGAGAGGAGCCTCTCCGCCTCTAAGTAGATGAGTGGCGGACAGCAGTAAGAGAGTGCATGTGTGTGCTTTCATGTTTGAGGTGGAAAAAGAGAGCTGGACTCGTAATGGAGGAAATTTGAAACCGGCTTCGCCTTCAAAAGCTCCGGCTGCTACTATGCAGTGCATTAGATGCACATTCAGAGATTTTCATCCCCCTGAATTACCGAAGAGCCACATCTGCCTACCTTATGGTCGATGATGCCGATGTATCCCTGGAGGGCCGGCAGGTGAGGCTTCGCCGCGCTGCCGGAGGCTTCGGGCGGCTGCTGCAGATGTTCATGCTGTCGGACGCGGGTGTCGTTAGTTTCTCTGGAAGGACTGTTGAAGCTGCCGTTGTACACGAGGAACAAGCTGGCGCACAGGAGGAGGACGAGAAGCACGGCTACCCCATGGCGCTGGAGACAGAGATGCAGATGCAGACTGATTAGCCCTGCTGAACTTGAACTGGGCCAGTGGTGTCGAAGGTCAGTCCTCAAAGCGCAGGCCGTCCTGCGTGTTTCACATGGTTCAACACACCAGGAGCTAATGAAGGGTTCGTTACCAGACTTCTGCAAAGTGATGACCTGGTGAGGAGGTGATTCAACCATTAAAGCTGTGTTGGCGAAGGACTGGATTTAAAGAGGACCTATTATGCAAAATTCAAATTTTTTATGCTTTTATGCTTCCATTTGGGTCTCAACTGCTCCTAAAAAACAGCCCAAGCCCTTAAAATAATTTTTAAAAACACGCAGCGGCATGGCGGTGGCGCAGAGGCAAAGCGTGACCCATGGAGGCCTTACTCCTTGACGCGGCAGTCACAGGTTCAAGTCCCAGCCTGATCAATCAATCAAGTTTATTTGTACAGTAATTTACAGAAACAAGGCATAAATCACTTTATGTGATCATAAAGGACACCATGCAGTCAACAAATGAGAAAACCAGCAACAAACATTACATATTGATGACTGACATCAAAATCATCAATGAACATCAAATATAATGTGCAAATATCTTAATGCACTTGAAATAATACAAACACAAGACAATATCATCTCCCCACTCTCTCATATCCCACTTTCCTGTCAGACAACTGCTAAATAAAGGCCACTAGAGCAGACAAAACTTTAAAAAATAACCAACAAACAAACATCCAGACAGATTTTAGCAATAAGTTTGTGTTTTTTGGTGTCTGGAAAATGAGCCGTTTAAAAAACGTCAAGAATGTAACATCACCACTCAGCAGGAACTGCCCCATTACCCAGCAACCCCAGCAAAGCCCAGCCCGTCACCTAGCAACCCCAGCAAAGCCCAGCCCGTCACCTAGCAACCCCAGCAGAACTCTGTCAGCAAAAATCACAAAATGTTGCTAGTAAATTTGGTCTATTTTCTATTGGAAATATCTTATAACATTTGAAACATTTGATAGTAACTCACAAGTAACTTTTCAGCAAGACATAGCAGCTTGTTTTCAGTCAATAATCACTTAAGATTGATGAAAAAGCCAGATTATTTCTCTTACGACAAAAATTTTTCCCATGAGAGTGAAACTAGTACTTTTTTTTATCATCAATAAAAAATTATTGGCTTAAAACAAGTCTGCTGAAAAGTTACTTGCAAGTTAGTTTTGTGCACTAAGACATTTGTGGACCAAAAATACTTGCTTAAGATTTTTTGTTTTTGCAGTGTGTTTACTTCTGCTACTATAATGTCAGTGTCGCTCTTTAATGAATTCCCCATCTGTTTAAACTGAGAAAACCTTCACTTCTTTAAGTTAAAAACAACATCTGCTGTCATTTTGGGTATTTTTTTATCTCTACGACAGTCAGAGAGCAGAGTTAGAAGTGACTGAACGGATTAGGCAGAGGCTCCACGCCTCTGTTTGTCTCGGCGGTTCCTGCCATCTCTCATTCTCTGCCTGCGTCAGTAACAGAAGGAGTGTGAGCTTTCAGCTTATACTGTTACATTTAACGCAAAGAGGAAGTGAAGTTTAAAGTAAAGGAACGGGAAAACGTTAATAACAGGTTCCCACAGAGACAGATATGTGTGTTTGTGTCTGACTGGCTGTTATCCTGCCACCGCTTCGAGGAATTACTCACTTCCCAACAAACTCACTGCGATATAACATTTTCCACCAACAGGTAGATTCACTACCTCGGGAGAGAAACCAGAACCAAACACCAGAACACAAATTCAGGAGTTTATTTAGGTGGAGTTTAAAATTTAGGTCACATAAAAAAATTAAATAAATAATCCTGATATTGTTTGGGTTTTTTAAATCACAAAACCTTTAAATTGATGCTTTTTTAATGCAACAGACCTGATTTCAACATTCAAACAACCACATTTAGACACCAGTTCACTGGCACCTAAATGTGAACTGACAGATCTAAAAGCCTCAAAGTCTGTAAATCATGTAAAAATGGTATAAAGTATAAATAGTCAACTTGATTTGGTTTAGTTGTTGTAACAACATCAATGTGCAGGAAAAGACTCCAAATGTTTGTTAACTTGCAGGCAGGAGCTGGAGTGAGAGACAGACATTCAAGAAATCATATTCATATTAGTAAAAAAGCAAAGAGGCACAACATTATGACCAGCACATGCGTCGCCGGTTTTTCCACCAGGCATACTGGATTACAAATGTATTCATGCATTTTTTACGGAGACACCGATCCAACTAGAGGTAACTCAGCATCACTGCAAAAACAAAGATTTACCAACTATATTTGGTTTAGTTTCTAGTGCAAATATCTTGGTACACTGGAAATACGACAAAACTAACTTACAAGTTGCTTTTCAACAAGACATAAGAGCTTCTTTTAAGCCAATAATTCCTTAATATTGATTTTAAAATGTACTAGTTCCACTTACAATAAGACATTTTTCCCATAAGTGGAACTAGTACTTCTAAAAAAACAATGCTATGGTTTTATTGACTTAAAACAAGCTCCTATATCTTGTTGAAAAGTTGCATGTACACTAGCTGTGTCTTATTTGAAGTGTAGCAAGATATTTGCACTAGAAATGAGACCAAAAACACTTGGTAAGATTTTGTTTTTGCAGTGTGTCACTGACATTCTATGTAATATAAAGATCTCCATATACATGGAGACATAAAATGGACTTTAACACAAGAGGTGGTGCAAAAATAACTCATTTCATGAAATTGCACTATGCATCAAGTCCATCTAATGGTGCTGAAGAAAAACTTCTTTCCTTGGAGTCTATCCTTCTAAAAAATGCTGAAATGAAAATATAAATCAGTGTTGGTCGCTGTCAGAGGTCATAATGTTATGCCTGATCAGTGAAACATAAATTATGCACATTGTGAAGCATTGGGAAGCAACCCCCCCCCCCTCCCTGTGGTTGCAGCGCAGATTTTAATATTTAAAGAAGTAAAAACAAAATCTCTAACCTGCTATAATTAAAAACTAAAGTTTTATTCGCATGGATAAAGAAAAAAAAGTCATGGAAATGATATAAGTGATCATTTCATGCAGACATTTTCAGTTTGAGTTCAAGTTAAAACAAAACACATATAACCTGCATTTGCAATCCAATCTTCTCTTCCTCGTTTGTAAAATAAAACACTGCTTATATATTTACAAAAACGAAAGAAAAAAATTATTTCGCGTTTATTTTATATTTTAAACGTCAAAGTCAAATTCCTCGTTTATGTGCATCAACTTGACGAGTAAAACTCTAAAAGTTAAATCAAATCCAACTGACTTTGCCTTTTACAAAATCAAAATACGCCCCTAAAGATCCAATAACTAGAGATTTATTGCACTTTTTCGAGATGAAAAAAATGAAATGTTAGCGTCCGGACGGTGGGACTCGGCCCCTCAGCGCGCTGAGGTCCGAGCTGCAGCGGCGCTTTGGTGCCAAACAGCGCGCACAGCTGGATGTCTGACTGTTCAGATGCTCTAATCCCCTCATTCAACACACAGCCGTGATGCAATGTGGCGACCTGATCTGGCTGCACTCGAAGAAACGAAAAGAAGACAGAATCCCCCCAAACAGTTGAGTGTTTGAGAATGCGCGGCGGGAACATTTACCATAGGTGTCTTCATTTTGCTGCGCGCTGTCTTATCGCTGCGGCTCGGTGCGTCTGGCTCCACTTCCTGCTCTCATGGTCCGGACTCATCCGCGCACATCCTCCCCGCCGCTGGATCCGCTCCGGTCCTGATCCCAGCCCGCCTCGGAGCGTGAGTGTCTCCAGACTGGAGTCCGGGCGCGATTCATACGGAGCGGAGAGCGCGGCGACAGATGTTCGCTGTACTGTACATCTGCTGGGTCTTAACGCCGCCCGGCTTCCGGTGGCGCTGGAGGAGGCGCAGCGGAGAGGAGGGAGACCCACCACAACTTTTACTGGTGGGTAGAAATACATACATAAATAAATCAATCATGACTGCTTTACGAATGAGGATTAGGGTCACTGAAAAAAGGAAAAAGAATTCAGACTGTTTTCTCAGAATTCTGAGAAAATAAAGTTTTTTTTCTTCTCTAACTTCTTCCATGCAGTTTAAGTCAATAATTCCTTGATATTGATTAAATCTGATGGCAGATTATTTCAATTGTAACATGGAAAATGTTTTAAGTTAAATAATCTGCCATTGGAGTTAGTATTTTCTCCATCAATATTGATAAATATTGATGGATTGATGGAAAAATATTGATTTAGAACAAGCTCCTATATCATGCTGAAATGTTACTTGTAGTTTTGTCTTATTTCATGTGTAGTAAGATATTTACACTTGAAACTTGACTAAAAATACTCGGTAAATTTGTGTGTTTTTGCAGTGCAGGTTGTGAGGACGTTTCTGGACCAAAGCCCTCTTCAGGTTACTTCTCAGATTATCTGTTACATTTAGTTTTGGACCTTGGCTCCACTATTTCAAAATTATGTTTTTAATTGAGGGGTCAGAAATCTGCAACCTTAACAATACATCCAAATAAAAACCATTCTATAACTCCTTACAACATCTTTTCTATTTCCCCCTACATACCTTCAAATATCCCCCAAATCCAAAAGTTTTCAGTCTGTTTATAATCTTTCAAATATTTAGATGAGTTGCTAGATATGTGTTATATAAATAAATCTGACTTTGATCTACAAATTAACCTAAATATAAGATACCTGGTTGATGTACCTGCACTTGCTCTTATATGAAGTGCTCATTAGATATTTGTATGACACTTAATTAGTTCATTCACTAGGAATAAAATTATCTCCTGATCTGAGGTTAAACACATCTGCTGTGAAAAGTTGTTTATTCTGCATTAAGGGAAAATACAGCTGAACATGTTGGCTAAAGATGTTTACACTATTCTAAAATAAAACACTGAATCTGATTTGGAAAAACTAGAAGGAAAACAAGAACCTTGCAAAGATAAACATATAAATGGAGAAAAAGTGCATTTTGACTTTTTAGCACCAATTTAAAAGTAATTGACATTTTCCTATAATAAAATTTCTTACTTTTGCTACAACATTAAAACTTGTGTTTCTTTCCTGCAACATTTTTTAGTGTCTGACTTTCCCTTTAGTTACACAGTTGGTGAAATGACATGTTGCAAAGTGTTAGAAAAGCTTTTTTTTCTGTTTGTTTCATAATATCATCCAGTTTCTTCCTTGCTGTCGTTAATGGATCAGAATCCGGTTTTTAGCTTTTAAGCTGTAAAGCTTCTAATGTTTTGAGGTTTATCTTTCAATCAGTGACTCATAATTTGTTTTTTGGTTATAAAGTAAACAATGTTGCAATTCTTCCACCCAATTGAGGAACATTTACCATTTATGTCTTTATATTTTATGAATTTATTGTTTATTTGTGGTTAGAAGCTGCAGAGTTGACTGGCAAATTAAAAGAAAAGTACTAATATTTCTCCAAATCTTGACAATAAAAGGGTGTTTGACCTTTTTTCTATCACATGGGATTTTAAAAGCTTTAAAACTTTTAGCTTTAATCTCTCTTTAATCCTGCTGGATGTGATGCATTTCATATCTCAAGCACCAGCAGCGTCTTTTAATGCATTAATATTAATATCTTGTGTACAAGGAGCTTCTCAAGCTACAGTTCAAAGAGCTGCTTGAAGAGAAAACTTGAAACAACAAAATGATGCAGCTGATTTGCAGAAAACACATAAAATATTTGCTGTTTCTTTTACAGATAGAAGAAAAAAACTTTAGAAACTGGAAATTGTTTGTAGGTGGTTATATAACCACAACCAGATTTTTTAGAGTTTGCAAGCTACTATTTTTTAAATGCATAACAAAACAACTTAATCTGGACGGGATTAAATAGTCGCCTGCTAACACAGTAAAGAACAGCTGTCAGTTTTGACCAAGATATGTCATTTAAATCCCATATTAAGCAGGTAGCAAGTTTTTTCTCTCCACTGTCGCTACATGCATGCTCCATATGAGGGATTGCTGTAAAGTCAACGACACAAAGCAAGCAATTGTTTACAGTCGCTACATCAAGGAGGAGTGAATGACGCAAGTCAGTGATCTTCTGGGTTTCCCAAGATAAAAAACTTTAACTACTTGAATAATTAACTGCACTTAAAGCTACAGCATATAATTTTTATTTACAAAAATACAGTACAGACCAAAAGTTTGGACACACCTGGTCATTCAAATGGTTTTCTTTATTTTCATGACTATGAAAATTGCAGATTAGATTGTAGAAAAACCTGACAGGGCTCACCTGTGAAGTGAAAACCATTTCAGGTGACCTGTAACCTCTTGAAGCTCATCAAGAGAATG
>CAEFZX010002190.1:0-17667 GCA_903066825.1 Alfaro cultratus | reverse complement strand
TTTTTGTTTGCTGCATTTCATTCGGGGGTGTTTTCTTTTTTGTTTGCTGCATTTTATTTGCTTTTTGTTTGCCGCATTTAATTTGTGCGCGTGTCCTTTTTTTGTTTGCATGTTTTCTCTTTTGCTGCGCATTTGCACCTGTCGGCCACCGTATGGAATAGATGCAGAATAACAATAAATTTAAAACTGAAACCTGCAATAAAGAAGATATTTTAAAGACTGACTAAGCAGCTTATGGTCAAAAAGTCCATGATACTTTAATATTCATTAAGAATCAGTTGCTTAATGCCTTACGTTAAAGTCAAGTGAGCTTGCTTTGGCGATTCCTTTCCTTTTTTAGGAACCGGAAAGGAATAAAGTTAGAATCCGCACTGCCCCTTTTTTCCTCAGACAGACAGAAAGAAGAGATATGATGTACCGGATGAAGAGTCAGATCGTCTAAGTGATAGTCAGTTCTGCTCTCTGTGGGGGAACTATTGCTTTTCCCCAAGAGCAACAGTTTAAAGGAGATCTATTTTTGCATGTCTTTATACTTTCATTTGGGTTTCTACTGCTTCTAAGAACAGCCCAAGTAAAAAAAAACAAAACATGCAACTGTCTCTTCGCAATAAGTTCATGATTTCTGGTATCTGGAAAACGAGCCATTTGAAAAATCTCCTCGATGTTAAGTTACAAACCCTGTTACTTAGCAACCCAAGCTGAGTTCCAGATGTGCCTGCTGGAAAAAAACTTTTGTTTCGTTGTTGACTTTTCATCCAGAAGCCACTTGTTGTATTGTTGTTGGTTGTGCAGGAGGCTCTGCTTCTCCCTTTCAAAGATGTGCGGTTTTACAACTGTGCATATGTTTGCAGCCATTTTCATATGCAAGTCTAAACATTGAGTCGAGGGGCGTGGCCAGCAGCAGGTTATTTGCATTTTTTAAAAATCTTTTGAAACCAATTTTGAGATGTTTTAAATGAATTTTGAATCGATTAAATTACCATCGCAGTCCTTATGTGAATGAATTTTTTTGGCACACCCATTTTTCTTTGTATTGGTACTACTTAAAATGTAACAATTTTTAGCATCTTTCACAATGATGTCATTTAATCATATACAAATTAAAACGGATTTGATTGATAAAATAATATTTAAGTACACAAATGTTATCTTGATCTATGTGATCTATGTCTAGAGGGCCACATACATAGTTGTGGCGGGCCGGATTTGGCCTGCGGTCCTTGAGTTTGACACCAGACTCTAAAAGGTATTAAAATGTTTAGTCATGTAAAATTAATTTTTTTTAAGCCATTTAATCTTTTTTTATTTCTGAGATTTCATTTTCAACATATGACGTAAAGTTAGTAAGTTATTTAACATAATTCCTAATTGACTTAATCATTTTTACTTGCTTTTCGCGGGAAATTAATAATTAAGTACAATTTTTATGTAGTCCTGAAGCATTAGATTTTAACTCAAAGAAGTTCTCTTTACTTATATTTATCAGATAAAATTTGGGTCACATTCCTCTGAAATCCGTAAGAAAACATTTGAAGGGAGTTTTTATTATTATTATTATTATTTATTTTTTATTTTTTTGCAGGGTCACTGCTTCCCTAAACTGGATGATTTTAAAAGCGAACAAGACAATCTACCTTCAAACCCAAAGGGAAGAGCTGTTGTGGCAGAAGAGACGTCCACTCCAGACGATTTTTAAAGATCCTTTGACACCGAAGGTTTCTCAGTCTGTGATCAAAGGGCAAAATGAATTGTTTGACTCTTCTGCTGCATCTCTGATCAGTCCAGCTGGGTTAAACTTTTAGCACTTTGGAGAAATGTGGACTTACTCTTTACTCAGTAAGTCGTGACATTTTTCCATCCACTGGCTGGTTGACAGATGTAGTAACCTTCCACTGTAACATTAAATTCAGATCAGATGTTGTAGACCTAAAAAAATAAAACAGTGTTCCAATAATTAAAATATGATGATTTGATTCCAGACTTCAGTTAAACTCAGCAACACTGAGCTGAATGATGGAAATCTGTTGTGCAGTAAAAAAGCATAAAAGGCTTAAAAAAACATACAATATTGTTTAAAAAATAACTAACCATATATTTTTTACATATTGTTTTAAATAGATAATTCCTTAATATTAATTTTTAAAAGTACTAGTTCCATTAGAAGATTATTTCACTTATAACAAGACATTATAACAAACATTAGTTCTTCAGGTGATAGAAGGCGACTTTGTAACTGTCTTTATGTGGCTCTGAAGTTTTAGGTCTGAATGGTAAAAATGTGTTTGAAAGTAAAAGTTTAGCAGCTGGCTTTACCAACGTCGATGACTAATGAAGACAGAGGTTAATGACAGATCGACAGTGATTGTTTTTCAGGCGGCGCCAAGCAGCCGTCCGGCTCCTGAGGAGTGACCTTTCTTCAAAACAAGCTGATTGCAGTCATCCCAACGCACACACACAACTCTCATTAGCACAGCGGCTCCACAAATAGCATGGGGGGGGGATAAAGCACACAGTCAAACAGTGATGCTGACAATAATGAGAACGTTTGTTTCTTGTGGTGGCAGGTCAAGGTGATAATGACTTGCTTCTGTGATTGAGAGTTAACAGTGTTGTTGATTGGAGCTTAATGAGAGCCTTCTTAATTGTGTCAATGAGGGAGAGAAGTTTGAGGACTGTTTGTAGAGCGTGATGAAGAGAGGAAGTGATGATGAGTTTACAGAGAGAGGAGCTGTTCACACGGGCGAGGCAGATGAAGACAGGGAGCAGATGGAGAGAAGCTAGTTAGTACAAGAGATCGTATCTCTGTGGCACAGATAAGTCCACAAATACATCCCCCCTCTCAGCTGATTTGATGCACTGCATTGCCTCTGCTCTTTGACAGAAAGTGATGAACACAGGGTCACGATTTGATGTATTTGAGCTGTGAGATCAGAAATCATCCGGCAGAGCTGTTGGGCCTAAATCACTCGGTTTATAGATGTGGCCTTCGAGCCATACTTCACATCACACACAGTCAGCTTCTCCTGTGTCTCATCTCAACAATCAATCCCGTCTGTTTGCAGCTCCAAGACGCCGCAGAGGCACAGGCTGATGTCATCATTATCTGCGGCTTCGGTCCGAGCTAAGCGCAGGATTAAAATGAGCAGCTTCTGTTACAGCACACATTAAAATGTGATTAAAAATAACATAAAACATTTCCTTAAATTATCTAAAAATATCACACACCCAGGTTTAAAACTGTGCAAAGGTATCAGTCAGGAGTAGTTTTTAACTAAAAATACATTTGTTGCTTGTTAATGATGGCATATCGTTTTTATTTCTATTGTAGTGAAACATCTGGTCACTTTCCATTGTCTTACAATTTCGAATGAGCTGCTTCTAATTTGAACTGCCACTGATAAGCAATTGCTTTACTGAAACATGATGTAAAATGAAAAAAAAGGTAGAAAGACCAAAATACCTCAAATGTTAATTCCTTCTCTTGTTTGGCTGAGTTTGTGGTTGAGATATTTTCACACAAAATGCAAGAAAACTGTGTGAGCAGGAACAACATGAGCAGTTTTTAGGTCAAATTGCTAAGACACAAGCCTTTCTTCTTTATTTTAAAGCTTAAAGTAACGAAAGTGAACGTTGTTAATACCATTTTCCCACAAAATAATGTTGAGATACAGTTGTCAATGGAAAGTATGAAAGTAATCAAAAGCTTTGATTACTGTGGCAAGTTATTGATGTGTATATGTTTAAGTCAGAAGTCCTTTGGACCTGTTGCAGAGTAACGTCATGTGCACAAGATCCCGCCCCCAGCTTCCTGTGGGAGGGCAAAAAGCTGCTGGCTAACGATGACTAGCATCGGTTTTAGCTGTTAAGTTATCAATATAACGTGCTGAATCTTAAATATATTGGTGATATATGAAAGAAAAAGAGACGCAGCGCTTTGCTTCTAATTGTCAACACTAAGACAACGAGATAACAAGGTCAGGAAAGAGTTTGAAGTAAAAAGAAAATTGAGAGAGTGAAGTAGTTCAGTTATGCTAGCTTGACTTTGACAACCGTAACATGTAGATGAGATGTGGAATTTGGTTTGTTTCTGTTCAGTTCAAAAACAATAGAAAAAGTCAATGTAAACACTAATTCTGTGTTTGAATGAGCTAATCAACCAACGCTAATAGCGCCAGTAGCTAATCTACTCACTTATTAATAATCTCAAAATAAACATCAAGCCTGAAAATATAAAACTTCAACAAACTGAATGTTTTGTTCTTTGTGTGGGAAACGTTTGCATGTTTTTAGTGTTGAATCCAGGTACATTAGTGGAGTTGTCAGTCAGTTGTTATGACAATGGCTTTAGCATATAATACGACAAACGAAGAGTAATTGTAATGAATTGATTTTTCCATGTTGTTTTCCCTTTTTGTGGCTCTAAATTATTAATACCTATGTCTCCAGGTTTCATTTTGTTAATGAAATTGTTCTACTGCGGGAGCAGCTATGGATGGCAAGAACAGGAATCATCTTTTTGCCCTCCAGCGTTTAGCACATGGGTAAAATTTCTGGATGTAAACAATAACATGTAATGTGTCTTTAGCTACATATTTAAACTGTAATAATAAGAGTAAGTAAAACATAGCCAGTTCATGTTGAGGTGAAATCCATTCATCTTGTCATTTTTATACAAATTTGCTCAGTTTTTTTGTGAGTTTTAGCAGAAAGAACTTTTCTCCCCTCTTCTTTTCTCCAACCAGTCAAGCGATTGATCTATGGACCACCATGAGGCATCCTTCTCTCTTTCATATCCTATTACAGATTCTCCCTCGGGCCTCGAATTTAATGAAAAAGGAATGAGAGAAATCCTGGCTTGGCAAACCTGGTGCATTGAGTTAACCTATTATTGGCCATTTCAAGCTGCTTTAATTCTGCGACTCCGGCATTAGCAGGCTGTGTACATAGTAAAGACAGCTGTCTCTGAACCGGCTTGTGTCCCGGTGGCATGTTCAAGCCCTGGTCAGGATCATACTTGGAAATCCCAGCAGGTGGGGGGAGAAAAGAAGGCAGGAAAAATAGCTGCAAGGAGAGAAATAGATCAGAAGTATATTTTCTTCTTTGCAGTGGAGATATTGAGGGCATTTCAGCAGCAGAGTACAGTCTTAAAGGGACAGTAACATGTAAAAATAAACTTCTTTGAGCTTTACATCATGTTATAATGTTATTCCCTAATCAGAAACATATCCAGAGTGTTACCTTGATTTTTTTTCATGCATGTTTGAGAAATACTTTAATCTCCATGGCAACCAGCCAGTTGTGCAAAACTCCTGGTTGGACCTAGAACTCTGAGAAAATAGAAGTGTATGTTTACTGTTTTCTCCAAAAATGTGCGGTATATTATCCATAGATGCCCAGATGTAAAAGTTTTAGACCTAAACTAGGTCAGGGGGATCAAAGCGACTGAAGGATTTTGGGAGGCCCAACAGGAGCAAATGTAGCTTGCAAGCATAAGCGGTTGATGCAGATGGGCAATTTTTCAGCATTTTATTTTACAGATAAAAACCTTCTTCTTAAAAAATAGTAGGTGCAATAAACAGATCCCCATTTATTAACAAGGTTTTTGCATTTATATTAATTTTGGACCAATTACCACAAACATTGATCCACTTTTTCCCAAAAGAAAATCTTACTTACATAAAAAAACAATCAACCCAAAAAACTTAGAAACTGTTGGCCTTCTTTATGTTTTATAAATATCTCCAAAGATTTTCCATTTTCTAAAAAAAAATTACCATTTTGTTCATTTTAATAAAATTGAAATTGTTTAGTGTATTATTGAGCAGCTAAAATAAAAAGGGCACTAAAAGTTTGTTTTAAAAATGTTATTAGAAAAAAAACTTTCATTTTTGTGGTGTAAAGTTTGTTCTCCACACTGCAAAAATACAAAATCGTACCAATTATTTTTGTGTAGTTTCTGGTGCGCATATCTTAGTACACTTGAAATGAGACAAAACTAGCTGACCGCTAACTTTCACCAAGATTAAGGAGCTTGTTTTAAGCAAATAATTTTAAAAATAAAAAGTACTTGTTCTATTGTCAGATTATTTCACTTATAACAAGACATTTTTCCCATTTTATAAGTGAAATAATCCTAATGGAAAAAGTGCCGTTTTATAATTATTGAGGAATTATTGACTTAAAACAAGCTCCTATATCTTGTTGAAAAGTTACGTATTAGTTAGTTTTGTCTTATTGGAAGTGTACTAAGATATTTGCATTAGAAACTAGAATAAAAAGGCGCGGTCAGTTTTTGTTTTTGCAGGGCACTGCACTACCTAATGTCCCGGAGGAAATGTAATTTAATGTTTAATGACTTGCCGAACCAGTCTTTATTTGAGAACTTTTCTCCCACCCTTTTCAATGTTCAGGTTTCTTTAGGTTTCTCTGTTTCTGCTTAAATAAAGTCTAATATTAAACCTGGATCACTGGAATGAAGTTTGAAGTGGTTCCACTGTTCTCCATCCTGAGAATACTCTCCCACACTGTGATTTATCTGTATGACTGTCGAACAAATTAACTATATTGCCAAAGTCGTTTGCAGTATATTACAGCTGGCTATAAGAAGCACATCAAAATAATGAAGAAAAATGATTTGGTTGCTGTTGTGTCCTCGAACGCCCACAGCTTCAGTCTCCGGGTTAATAAATGTGTGCTCACACATCGTTGTGCAAACACTGAGGTGGAGTCGGTCGCTCGTCTGATCCTGAGAGTTGGTATCCGGCTCTGCAAAGTATTATTCTCTCAGGTTTTCATCCTGCTTTCTCTAGAGACACAAAGTTACACAACTCCAGTTTTTCTGTGTTTGATTTGTTCAAGGGCTAAAGGCTGATTGCTTTCTCAGCACCCGTGTGGCATCAGAAGGGTTGATAATAACAGCCTAGAAATCTACATAGAGGAGTGTTTGTTGTTTGTGAAGTCGGTGTTGATTACTGGCGATTTACTGGCTTCCTGTGTGTTTGTTTGAGTGTGTGCTCCAATCATCCTACCCTCTTCTGTCCTCCGTTTCTCAGTTTCACCGTAAGCATTGTTTTGCGTCTGTGTATGCAAGCTTAGCTGTGCTTTGCACTTTTCAGAACATCAAGCTGAGTTGAGCTGGGTGAAAGTCTTGAGTGGGCAATCGTTTCTTGGTTTTTTACATCCAAGCTTTCCTCGGATAATCTAGAATTGCACTGTCACTCTGTTATATTTGTTCTGATTTTTCTTTCTTCATTATGTCTGTAACTGCATGTTTTGGGTTTTATTCTCTCTGGAATCTGCCGGAAGCATTTTTGCTCTCACTTTTTAACACTTGCAGCTTATAGTTGTTATGATGTGTAACTGTGGCAACGAAGCTTTGTTTCCACAACTAGAAGGAGCTGATTAGCGTCTCAAAAGTTCAGATAGAGCCTGAACTACGACCCCAAGTCCAAGAGGCGTTGAAAAGGAGGTTTTATGGATGCAGAGCAGAACTAAAGAGCAGAGAGGAGGAGGGAGTTCAAATCATCTCTTCTCAGCATCCATCATAATCATGAGAAAGGATTATATCTCTGATTACAACTTCTCTAAATGTTGGAGCGTCAAAAACAAAAGAGGTGGATTATCGTCACCTTCCAACAACTGATGGAAACATTACCATGGAATATCAAGCCATTAGCAATTCATGACAGTGTCAACAGTCTTCAGTCAGAGGCCTTGTTAGATATGTTACGAGACTGACTGCTACTGGAGATCCTTCCTGCCCACAGCATCACTGCCTGTGAAGATACTTTAATTATATGAATTATAACAGGGATAAATAAAGTATTTTTGAATTAAATTGAAGAAATGAAGACACAAAAGAAGCTTCACTTTTTAATACTTAAGAAAAAAATCTTTTCTGAAACCTTGTTCTATATTTCTGGCAAACCAGGTTTCCCTGGTTTGAAAGTTCTTCCATCAGTGTTGAAGTTGATGGTGAATGCATAGTTTTTTCTCTTTAAATTGGAAAGTAACCTCAGTTTTTAGATTCAGCATGAAGTTCGCAGCACAGACTCATTTCATTCTGATAAAACGTAAAGGCTTAGTTGCCCATTCAGAGGTAAAGTGAATCAGCCTTTGCTTCAGGAAATGCCCTGAATGAGTTAAACTGATTAAAGAATAAATGCTTTGATATATCATCCATATAGTTTGATAAATACTTCCCTAAATGCGAACCTGGATGCTGTCTGAGCCTCTCCTGTACCTGCGGTCTCAACTGTATCTCAGAATACGAGGAACTGCAGTCTCCTGGGTGTCTGTACATCCGATTCTTGGATCAAGTCGACTGTGATGCACTCCAGACTCTTCCCTTGGGTCTCTGTGTTGTACTGACCAACAGGCTGACCTTTTCAGACACATGAGGAGGAGTAGTTTGGATTTTCTTCCATGCTTTCTCCTGTTTCTCTTCATCCTTCAGCTGAAATGCTGGTTGACTGAAGGGCAAGGCCTTCAAAGGAATTGATTTGTTGGAAAGGAAAGGATTGAAACTCTTGTTGTTTTGTGTAAGTAAAATCAAAAACACCCAAACGGAAAACATATCAATGTATATGAGGAGAATAATTAACACAGAAACTCCTGATCCAAAAATTTAATTAGTTTCACTTCAACCTTTTAAACTATGCTTGAAATTTGGACCATACCAGAAAACCAAATAGTCAAAATCTGGGATGTCCAAAGGTCATTGCTTTGTTGGCTTCTGGACTAATTTTGTGTGGTTCAAGGAAGGTACACATTTGGCCCTTTTTATAATCTTTTTACAAAGAGATTTTCCGTTGTAAGTTTATATCGTCCTAAACAGAAAATATTAAGTACAAATCTAAGACTTTTTCTTTTATTAGCCATTGTTTTGCTTTTATTTTATTTCACAAACATCCAAGAACATTTTGCTCAAAACAAAGTCGGTTGCACCCATCCAATATACTTTGCTAAGTGCAGTAAAATTCACATATCTGCTGCAGGGAATAAACTAAAATCCTTTTATAGATCAACAAAATAGAAGAAAACTAGCCTAAAAAATGTTAGAACTCTAAAGGCAAACATAAGATATGTTTAATTTATTGTTGTATAGGAAAAAGAGGGAAATAAATCACCACATATGATTGGATTTTTAGTTAGGGGGGAAAAAAAGAAAATGTTGGACCTCTTTCAACTTATGAATTTTGGCCCTTGGTAAAAAGTTTGGAAACTGCTGGTCTAAAGGAACCACAGCAATTCTGTAAAGAATCCAAATATTCCAGAAGCTTGATGGTGGTTATAAAAAGTGTCTGATTGAGATGCAGCCTGGTAAGAAACATTGGACCCAACTTTAAACAAAGCATATTTATAGACTGAGTCTGTAGTTTAGTGAAAATTTACATTTAATCCATGGATTTAGAAATAACTGTTTGTTGTATAGCCAATACAGTTGAAAAAATATATATATTTCAAGACGAAAATGAACATTTCTGCTCATGATGAAACCAGTATGAGGAGATATGGGAGAAAAGGAAGAGAACACTTAAAATGATAAGTTTCTCTGATTTTACTTTTTATAGGTATATGTTTGAGTAAAATGAACATTGTTCTATTACTATGAACTACTGACAACATGTCTCCAAAATTCCAAGCAAAAATGTATTTATTTATTTATTTGCACAAAATGAGAAATGGTCAAAATAATGAAAAAATGCAGTACTTTCAGACCTCAAATAAAGCTAAGAAAGCAAGCTCATATTCATTTAGAAACAACAATAGTAATGTTTTACCTCATAAATCAATATTTGGTGGAATAACCAGGAGGTTTTGAATGGGGTTCAGTGCAGTGGTCTCTTAATTTTTTCAGAGCTGCACTTTCATCCTGTCGTTTACCAGTGAGGTGGAGATGGATGAATTTAACCTGCAGGATCAGACAATGAGGTCCAATAAAGGACAGACTGTATGTGTGTTGGAAAATGGGTCACAATTTGTTTGAAACCTGGTTTTAAAATCAGTGCATCAATGCTTACCTGTCTTGCTCTGTGGAGGTTTATGTTTCTGGGCTCATTAGGAGACACCAGCAGACTTCAGGGAACTTTGTTCTTCGTCCAGTTCCTAAATACTGATGAAGACCAGAGAGGAGAGAGGAAGGCTGGATGCAAATTAGTAGGAAAAGCAAACAGGATCCGATGGAGAAGAACAAAATGAAGAAAATTAAAGGGTTTGACTGTGTAGAGAGAGATTAAAGTGGAGCATCTATGTAGGTAGAAACAGGTGCGACAAAAAGCTGAAAAGAAACAAGAAATGTGAAATATATGAACTGCGGCTGAATGAGAAGGAAGACAGGACTGAAGATGAAAAGAAATGCAGGAAGATAAGTAGAATAATACATAGACACGGGGAAAGATTGACATTACTGTCTCATTGCAGTCACTGCTATCTGCGTCTGCTCATATTGTGTTTGCTTTGGCATTAAGTACTTCTTTATTCCTCGCCAGTAAAGCACCTTTTCAAATGACCTGGAAGAAATGAATGCACAAATTTAAAATCCTCCAGCTGAGTTCTTTCCCAGCTCAAAACTCAATCTTCCTTCGTTTTTTTTTTTCTTTTTGTCTCCTATTTGAGATTGGTGATGGATAAATTGAGTCTTTGCCATTCTTTCCGCAGCCAGAGCAATGGATGGGGGCCCGACTTTTCCGCTGGGATGAAAGCCATGCTGATAAAAGCTTTATGGAGCTCTTATGAAAACTCGCCCGCTGCCGCAGGAAGGCGTTTTAATAATATAAACACGGCATATTCATTTATCAGCAACGTAATTTGGAATTTGCATATGGTGCAGAATGCTTGGAAGATTTTAAAAGTCTGATGGATGTAGATGTTATCTAGTTCTCTCTCATAAAGGTCATGGTTGAAGCGTGTCACATTCATCCCTTAAGTACTTTCTGGCTTCTGCTACATGCATAACATCTGGTTTAAATGTGACACATAATGGAAAACAAAATGTTCTGGAGATGAGTAAAACGTAGGTCATGACTCAAATAATCTCTGGTTTTGTTTTCCAAACTTTGGTCTGGAGGTGGATTTTGTTTGTTATATTGAGTTCCTTGCAGTGTTGGACTCAGATAAAGACTTTAATGCTTGGAAAGGCTCTTCATTAATGAAAATGACCAGAATTTATCCAAATACCGAAAACTGAGTAAACTTGTTAAATACTTTATAAACAAAATTTAGAAAATCTCATAAATTAATAGTAATTTAACATCCAGGAATATGGGTTAGATTTCATTTTCTGACTAAATTATTCTGCTTGTTACATAAATGAAAACCAGCAGGATACCATCATTCAAAGCTACAATACTGGATGACTTTCAATAGTGTTGAGATGAATCACTGCAATTTATCCAGATGTGTTTAAAACTGAGAACAATTTTAAAGTTTGGTATTAAGGAGCAGCAGGGACAAACCATTTAGAAATATGTAAGAAGAAAGATTTCAATTTGTGATCTGGAAATATTTTGGTCCTCTACCAATTCTGTCTTCTCTTGATGGCGTCATGAACAGTTGAGCCATCAAAGTGAATCATCAGCAGCAGGAAATGGTCCGGTGGACTCGGTTCGATTGAGAACCAGAAAGTCAACATTTCCATTAAGGCTGGTGGAGAGAACAATAAAAAACCCACTAACACGTAGTCTACACGCTTAAAAAGAAACAGAAATAAGAACGGAAAGCCTCCGTTTGTTTCTTTTTCTTTGAAGACGTTTCATAGAGGAGTGTACTGTAAAATTGTAAACACACACCTTCCATAAAAACAGAGAAATTCACAAAGACTCAGTGAGCATTCAGCTCCTCGCTCGATGTGGTCCCACTGTTGTGACATTTGGAAAGGAGTATCTCAGCATAAAGCCCAGCAAGCCCTCCTGTCTTTGTGCTCTCTTATCTTCACAAAAACAAATAAGTCATTACAACAAAAATCACAGAAGACTTGAACTTTTTAAAAGGATTTTTTTCCTGCTCTTTCTTAACTTCATAGTCTAAAACATCTAATTTTACATGGAGGGTTGTTGATTCTCAATCTTTTAGTCTTTAATAAACATTAAAAATCACATTCTTATGTCTGCAGATTATGTAACAAATTGGTGATGTAAAATACAGTATGGCTTTGAAAACATTTAAACATCTAAGTTATACAGATCAAATGAGTTCAAACTCTTGGAAATCAGTGCTGGACAATCAATCAATAACAATATATATAGAGATAGAAACGTGACTACTGTCAATAGATAATACATCTGGTAGAATATTCAACATTCAATATGAAAATTGATTAAACTGCACAGCATTCTGGGGGACGTAGGCATAGAAAGGCTTTGGCTACTCAACCTCTTACGGCCAGCTGAGCAAAGCGAGAGGCATCAACTAACTCTGGTTACCTAGCAACGCACTCATTCTATGGTTACCTAGCAACAACTTGCTGAGTAACTTGCACAGCAGCAGTTTAGTGTTTCACCACTGTGTCTCACAGCTGCTTCAAAATAAAAAAATGTTATAAAGTTAAAGCTGAGGATAAAACAGGAAATGGCAGCATCACCATGCTAATTTAGTGCTAACGAAAATTAGCATTTTATGCTAATAAATGCATTTATTAGCATAAAATAATATGCTAATATTATTTTAGCATATCACAATATGCTAAAATAATATTATTTTAGCATATTATGATATGCTAAAATATATTATATTTTATATTAAAATATAATATATTTAATAAAATATATTATATTTTAGCCAGATCAAACCAGATCTGGTCAGATCTGGTTTGATCTGATCAAATCTGACCAGATTTGATCAGAGCTTTTATGTCGGAGCAGGTCTGAATAGGGCTTTAACTACAACACCATCGGAGCTAAATAAAGATGATTAAATACAGTTTATGCCAATTTTCTAGAGTGTCACTAGAAATCATGGATTTCCTGGAACTTCTTTGAAAGAAGCAGGTGATTAATTTGTCATTATGTGCAAATCATTTTCTTATTAAACACATTGTGCTGCTAAGGAAACTGTGTCTAAAAACATTTGGTTTTCATGAAGACTTTCATCATTATCTAAAGATTTAGATGATGCGACTCTGGCAGCTTATTGGATGGCACGGCTCCTGTAGAGAGACAGAACAAACGACCATCAGGGAATCCTGATAAGTTTTGTCTCCATAAAAGTGAAATGTAGAGCAGAATATTAAAAAGGAAACCCTGAGAGGGATCCCTCTTTGAGCGATCAAGGGGAAAGTTTTTGAAATACAGATCTGTCTTCAAAGACGAGGTAGAACACCTGAGGTATCGTCACGCAGCGTATCAAACTCCCTCGAGTTCATGTAGAAAACGTTTTCTTTTGTAATCCATCCCGGCTGTTATGGATATAATTGAGTGACATTATTGTAACGAGCAGCTGTATTCATCGTCTTCTTCTGGGGCCTCCAGCGTCTCCCATCTTTTCCCAGCCGATGACTTTTTCTGTTTTATTATGAAGAGGGATTCATTAACCCCCCCTCCATCCTGTCTGCAGCTCTCCTTCCAGGTCACACCCTGCGTCTCTGCGTCTGTCACTCCGTCATTCTCAGCCAATTAGTAGCTAGCTTCTGGTGTTTAACCCCAGGCCTTGCTATCAATTGGCTCGTTATGTCACTGCTTTAAACCATTCCCTACAGCGCCCTGATTCTGTCCCCGACTCTGAACCCTATTTTATGAACTCCGTCTTTGACTAAACATCTTATTCATTTCTTCATTTGCGTTTCCTTTTTGTAATTTATTGTCTTTTTCCTAAATTGTATATTTGCTCCTTTCTTTCTCATTTCTTGCTGTTTAATACACCATCTCTGAGCCCCATATTCCTGCAGATTTCCACAACTCAATTGTCCCTTTCCCTGCCTGTAGGCAGCAATGGTATTAATAAAGCTGGATTTGAAATAGATTTCTTTTCTGCTCCATTTTGAATTACATTACAGCGTAGTTTTGGCTCCAAGCATTCCTCTTCCTGTGGTTTGATAACACAATGTACATTCATTCTGTGTCTGTCCCGCTGACGGATTGCAGTCGCAGCAACATAGGATGCTGCAGTGCCCTAATCTGTCTGCAGCTGCAGCATGCTGTGATGCTTTTTAATTCGACTTTAGATCAATAAAGCAGTGTATGGGTTACAGATTGAGAAGTAATTATGAGGCAGATTAGGCTTCAGTCTGCTGCTTGACAATAAAAATATGTGTGTGGGTGTATTAAAGGTGTGTCAATCGATTATAATCTGCTGATTTCCGTGAAAAAGTGTATGATCGGTGATCGCCGATCACTGTCTTTTGTTGCCAATCACAAAAACCGATCACCTGCATCTCATACTTGACAGCCTGGAGAAGCCAGTGTGCAGCACATCTTCCCCTTTCCTTCACACTGCTGACGCTCGCGGCAGCAAATAAGCAACGTCATGTGGAACTTAAGCACTCAGAGTGAATGGGAAAGTCTGCATATTGCGACGAAAACCCCCGTCACAATGCGCAACGGTATTGCGACTGTATTCCCGGTATTGCGGTAATATCGTAATATTGGTATTACCTACATAATACCAAACATTTTTTTAAAATATGTAAATATGAAACATTATTTTGAGATTATGAAACAGGAAATTCTAGGATCAGATGGAATACAGAGCGAGTTACCCAAACCGTCAGACATTATGAGTGTTTTGCATCATTGGTGCTATTTTCTTGTGATTGACCTCTGCTTTAGGTCAACTAAGTCTATTAACTAAAATTACTCTCAGCATTAGAATCCCTATAATCCATTGAGGAATTTCTCCATCTAATATTTTTCTAACTACATATAGTTCAGTTGGTTGTTGTTTTAGTTTTGCCTCATATTTGTAACTTCCAATGTTCATTCTTGCATTAATGGTTAAAAAAAGGATAATTTTCTTGTGAAAGGTCGACACAAACTGCACTGGTTAACTTTAAAGATCAGAAAAATCTTTATCATGGATTCAAACTGCGTTTTAGAACAAGCTTTGTTGGCTCCAAAGTTTAATTCAGACGCTCCAAGTAATGGTTTAACTATCAGTCGTTGACTCCATGCTGGGAGGTGTAATTAAAATCCACTAAAAGGCATCTGCTCCGACTCGATTTAATCCAATTTATCCAAGACGTGAAGCTGTGGGGTGTCGCTTTGTCTGCTGCTGCCTTTCTGTGTGGGTCTTATTGTGTCGGTTTGCTTGTGTTCTGCTTTAAATCTCTACATCTGACAGTACATGTGTAGAGATACGCATCTGAGAAGCGGAAGCATTAAAGAATGAGTTTGTGCGTCAGAGCGATGAACCGGTTTATTGAGTCTTAAAGCTGTCATGATTACAAGGCTGATAACTGTGTAGGTACTGTGGTTCTTTTGTTACTGATGAGTGTCCTGACATGCTTTGAATATGAAGGAATATCCTTTTCTGTCTGAGAGGTAATCTGTCTCAGAGGCCTTTAGTATGAAGAAGCCTGTTGCAGATGAGAAAAACTGTAAGAAAATCAAATAGGTGATACAGATACAGACTCACTCTTCCTATATAGAAAAAAATAATGACATGAAATTATCATTGAAATAAATGATTTAATCAGATATTACATTTAAAATGCAAATTAGATATATGTGTTTTTTTGGTTAAATGTTAAATCAGCTTGCCATACTTTCTTGGACAAAGCTGCTCAGTTTGATTGGAAGGTGGATTATAAAGTTACAGTAAAAAATTACCAACAATAATTTGGATTATTTAACCTGGTGTAAGAGAGAAAACATTGGGATTAATTAGTAAACTATTTGGCAAACTAAACATTTAGTTTACAAACTAAATATTTAGTTAGCAAGTTAAATATTTAACTCCCAACTAAATATTTAGTTAGTAAGCTAAAAAAAATGGTTCCAAACTAAATCTTTAACTTGCAAGCTAAATTTTTAGTTCATTTTAAATATTTAGTTAGGAAGCTAAATATTTAGCTCTGAGCTAAACAAAATATACAAATTCAATGTCGATAACCAGAAGTGGAAATTTCTCTGACTTTTGGTCCTCTTAATAAACTCCTGCTGGTGAGCTGGCAGAGTCACTGTTAATGTGGAAACATCTGCACTCAAATTAAAACGACTCTTCTAAGTTTTGTTCACGTTGAAAGGAGAAGAAGGAATCATGAGCAACAATTGAAACAAATCGGTTTCACCTCTTATTTTGGAAGTCCACGTCTGGTTATTGGCAATTCAATCTTCATATTAGCTAAATAGCTAAACTCTAAATTAAACATTTAGTTTGAAGCTAATATTCAATACTAATAGTCACTATTAGGACTACTCTGAGTTGGTCCATTGCATAAAATCCCAATAAAATGTATTAAAGTTTTGGGGTTGTAATAAAAGTGGGTAAAACTCCACTAAAATTCCTAAATATCCACAAAAATGACATTTGTAATTAAAATCTTATAAGTAATTCCAGTCAGGTGTTGATCAAGAATATTAGTACATAATTTTATAAAGGTTTAATCAGAAATAGTTTCAGAAATAGGCCACCTTCCCACCCACACACACCAGTGAAACACGCCGACAGACACACACACACACACACACACACACACACACACACACACACACACACACACACACACACACTCGGTAAATCCTACAAGAGAGAGAAAATCCCTGTGAGGAGTTCTTCTGATGTTGCTTGTTTGCCTCTGAGGGTCATCTTCACGGGAGAGCTCGCCCGTGTGTGTGTGTGTGTGTGTGTGTGTGTTTATATAGAGGTTAGGCTGTTATTGGTTTGGAGGGAGGATGCAGATAAAAAGTGCAGCCTTTGCAACATATCAACAGTTGCACAGCTAATGCTGAAGATGCAGCAGTAAAGCCTCAGGTGAAGTGTGAGTGTGTGTTGTATCGGTGGAAGTTTGCTTGGATCTTCAGAGTTTATTAGATTTCTAGCCATTGGCCAGAGTAGTTCCAGTAATAAGTAATTTCCCCTTCGCTTTCGGTACACACCGACATAAAATATCAGACATCCAAACACAAGCAGACGCAGGCAGGAATGAAAACTTGTCCCTGCCATGTTTCTCCCAGAGGGAAACTCTCTGTGCTTTTCTCTCTGTGTTTTCTCTGACACTGCCTCCCCTTTTTTTGTCTACTCTCATTTTTTATGTTTTTGCCTTTTGGGTCTCCTTTGAAAGCAGAAAAGTGAATCAAGTGCATAAAAAGCCAATAAGAAAAAAAAAAAAAAATATATATATATATATATATAAATTTATGTGTTCATGGTACGAGAGACCATGGACAGATAAAGTAAAAGGCCATTTTTAAATAATTAAGTCATGGGAGCAAAGCCAGAACTGAAGCGCAGTAATTTTATGACTTCACTGGACCAAATTTTGACCTTTTTTTTTTTTTTTTTTTTTTTTGCTTTTTGTACTTTTTCTGCAAAACTTGAATTTTTCTGGTTTCTGGGAAGAAACTGACTCTTTACTCAATCTGGTGGTAAATGACTTTTTTTAAAATCAAGTATTAATTTAGGAAATAAGGCAACAAAACACGGCAGTTGGTACCACTGTTGCCTTGCAGCAAGAAGGTTCTGGGTTCGATTCCCGGCCCGGGGTCTTTCTGCACGGAGTTTGCATGTTCTCCC